>JAXIVJ010005656.1:0-60000 GCA_036785665.1 Chirona hameri
TAGTTGTGTTCATTAAGCTCGCCTGTGCAGCAGATCAATGTACCAAATCGCCAGCCAGCTTTGTCCTGCTTTCGTCTTGTCCGCAGGGCGAGGACATTATGAGCTTCGTTCGGCAGCGAGCATCGTTTTACCAGTGATCAACCCACCACTAATCCACTGTCGGGTACAATGTGGTCCACTGTCCTGTCCGGGAGTGATCCACTGTCCTGTCCGGGAGTGGTTCACTGTCCTGCCCGGGAGTGGTTCACTGTCCTGTCCGGAGTGGTCCACTGTCCTGCCCAGGAGTGGTCCACTGTCCTGTCCGGGAGTGGTGTCCGGAGTGGTCCACTGTCCCGTCCGGGAGTGGTCCACTGTCCTGTCCGGGGGGTGGTCCACTGTCCTGTCCGGGAGTGGTGTCCGGGGAGTGGTCCACTGTCATGTCCGGGAGTGGTACATTGTCCTGTCCGGGGGTGGTACACTGTCCTGTCCGGGAGTGGTAACACTGTCCTGTCCGGGAGTGGTCCACTGTCCTGTCCGGCAGTGGTCCACTGCTCTGTCGCGGGAGTGGTCCACTGTCCTATCCGAGGGTGGTCAACTGTCCTGTCCGGGAGTGGTCCACTGTCCTGTCCGGGAGTGGTCTACTATCCTGTCCGGACGTGGTCCACTATCATGTCCGGGAGTGGTACACTGTCCTGTCCAGGAGTGGTACACTGCCCTGCCCGGGAGTGGTTCACTGTCCTGTCCGGGAGTGGTTCACTGTCCTGCCCGGGAGTGGTCCACTATCCTGTTCGGGAGTGGTTCACTGTCCTGTCCGAGGGTGGTCAACTGTCCTGTCCAGAAGTGGTGTCCGGGAGTGATTCACTGTCCTGTCCGGGAGTGGTACACTGTCCTGTCCGGGAGTGGTTCACTGTCCTGTCCGGGAGTGGTACACTGTCCTGTCCGGGAGTGGTTCACTGTCCTGCCCGGGAGTGGTACACTGTCCTGTTCGGGAGTGGTCCACTATCCTGTCCGGGAGTGGTTCACTGCCCTGTCCGGGAGTGGTCCACTGTCCTATCCGGGAGTGGTCCACTGTCCTGTCCGGGAGTGGTCTACTATCCTATCCGGACGTGGTCCACTATCATGTCCGGGAGTGGTACACTGTCCTGTCCAGGAGTGGTACACTGTCCTGCCCAGGAGTGGTTCACTGTCCTGTCCGGGAGTGGTCCACTGTCCTGTTCGGGAGTGGTTCACTGTCCTGTCCGGGAGTGGTCCACTGCCCTGTCCAGAAGTGGTGTCCGGGAGTGATTCACTGTCCTGCCCGGGAGTGGTCCACTGTCCTGTCCAGAAGTGGTGTCCGGGAGTGATGCACTGTCCTGTCCGGGAGCGGTCCACTGCCCTGTCCAGAAGTGGTGTCCGGGAGTGATTCACTGTCCTGTCCGGGAGTGGTCCACTGTCCTGTCCAGAAGTGGTGTCCGGGAGTGATTCACTGTCCTGTCCGGAGTGGTCCACTGCCCTGTCCAGAAGTGGTGTCCGGGAGTGGTTCACTGTCCTGTCCGGGAGTGGTCCACTGTCCTGTCCAGAAGTGGTGTCCGGGAGTGATTCACTGTCCTGTCCGGGAGTGTCCACTGCCCTGTCCAGAAGTGGTGTCCGGGAGTGATTCACTGTCCCTGTCCGGGAGTGGTCCACTGCCCTGTCCAGAAGTGGTGTCCGGGAATGGTTCACTGTCCTGCCCGGGAGTGGTCCACTGTCCTGTCCGGGAGTGGTTCACTGTCCTGTCCGGGAGTGTTCCACTGTCCTGTCCAGAAGTGGTGTCCGGGAGTGATTAACTGTCCTGTCCGGGAGTGGTACACTGTCCTGTCCAGAAGTGGGTGTCGGGAGTGATTCACTGTCCTGTCCGGGAGTGGTCCCACTGCCTGTCCAGAAGTGGTGTCCGGGAGTGATTCACTGTCCTGTCCGGGAGTGGTCCACTGCCCTGTCCAGAAGTGGTGTCCGGGAGTGGTTCACTGTCCTTCCCGGGAGTGGTCCACTGTCCTGTCCGGAGTGGTTCACTGTCCTGTCCGTGAGTGGTCCACTGTCCTGTCCGGGAGTGGGTTCACTGTCCTGCCCGGGAGTGGTCCACTGTCCTATTCGGGAGTGGTACACTGTACTGTCCGGGAGTGGTCCACTGCCCTGTCCGGGAGTGGTCCACTGTCCTGTCCGGGAGTGGTCCACTTCCCTGTCCGGGAGTGGTCCACTGTCCTGTCCGGGAGTGGTCCACTGTCCTGTCCGGGAGTGGTTCACTGTCCTGCCCGGGAGTGGTCCACTGTCCTGTTCGGGAGTGGTTCACTGTCCTGTCCGGAGAGTGGTCCACTGTCCTGTCCAGAAGTGGTGTCCGGGAGTGATTCACTGTCCTGTCCGGGAGTGGTCCACTGTCCCTGTCCGGGAGTGGTTCACTGTCCTGTCCGGGAGTGGTCCACTGTCCTGTCCGGGAGTGGTTCATGGTCCTGCCCGGGAGTGGTCCACTGTCCTGTTCGTGAGTGGTCCACTGTCCTGTCCGGGAGTGGTCTACTATCCTGTCCGGACGTGGTCCACTATCATGTCCGGGAGTGGTACACTGTCCTGCCCGGGAGTGGTCCACTGTCCTGTCCGGACGTGGTCCACTGTCCTGTCCGGGAGTGGTTCACTGTCCTGCCCGGGAGTTATTCACTGTCCTGTCCGGGAGTGGTCCACTGTCCTGTCCGGGAGTGGTTCACTGTCCTGTCCGGGAGTGGTCCACTGTCCTGTCCGGGAGTGGTTCACTGCCCTGTCCGGGAGTGGTCCACTGTCCTGTCCGGGAGTGGTCCACTGTCCTGTCCGGGAGTGGTCTACTATCCTGTCCGGACGTGGTCCACTATCATGTCCGGGAGTGGTACACTGTCCTGCCCGGGAGTGGTCCACTGTCCTGTCCGGACGTGGTCCACTGTCCTGCCCGGGAGTGGTTCACTGTCCTGCCCGGGAGTTATTCACTGTCCTGTCCGGGAGTGGTCCACTGTCCTGTCCGGGAGTGGTTCACTGTCCTGTCCGGGAGTGGTCCACTGTCCTGTCCGGGAGTGGTTCACTGTTCTGCCCGGGAGTGGTCCACTGTCCTGTTCGGAGTGGTCCACTGTCCTGTCCGGGAGTGGTCCACTGCCCTGTCCGGGAGTGGTCCCTGTCCTGTCCGGGAGTGTCCACTGTCCTGTCCGGAGTGGTCTACTATCCTGTCCGGGACGTGGTCCACTATCATGTCCGGGAGTGGTTCACTGTCCTGTCCGGGAGTGGTACACTGTCCTGTCCGGGAGTGGTCCACTGTCCTGTCCGGGAGTGGTCCACTGTCCTGTCGGGAGTGGTCCACTGTCCTGTCCGGGAGTGATCCACTGTCCTGTCCGGGAGTGGTCCACTGTCCTGTCCGGGAGTGGTACACTATCCAGCCCGGGAGTGGTCCACTGTCCTGTCCGGGGTGGTTCACTGTCCTGTACGGGAGTGGTCTACTATCCTGCCCGGGAGTGGTTCACTGTCCTGCCCGGGAGTGGTCCACTGTCCTGTTCGGGAGTGGTGTCCGGGAGTGGTCCACTGTCCTGTCCAGAATAGCCAAGCGTCGGTGTCGGTCGTTGAAGATGGAAATACATTGGTCTGCAGGTCACGTGACCATGTTGCTCTCCCGCGATCGATGAGATAGGGTGAGTAGGTGAGGAGGTGAGGAGGTGAGGGAGGTGAGGGGGGTGAGGGAGGTGAGCGAGGTGAGCGAGTGAGCGAGGTGAGCGAGGTGAGCGAGAGTGAGCGAGGTGAGCGAGGTGAGCGAGGTGAGGGGAGGTGAGGGGAGGTGAGGGAGGTGAGGAGGTGTGGAAAGAGGTGAGAGAGGTGAGGGAGGTGAGGGAGGTGAGGGAGGTGGAGGGAGTGGTGAGGGAGGTGAGGGGAGGTGAGGGAGGTGAGGGAGGTGAGGGAGGTGAGGGAGGGAGAGAGGTGGGCAGGCGCCATTTACAGGCGGTGTTTGCCAGGTCGGCCGGGACCTCACTGGGCCTGGCCGCAGTGGGGAGGGGTGGGGGCGGGAGAGCAGAGGGGCAGGGAAATGGTAAGCAGGGGTGGCGGCAGCAACTGATTGGTACCAATGTGTAAGGCTTCAGATCGGTTCTGTCGTGTCTGCGGGGCGAGCATGCTGGCTGTTCGTGTTCAGCGAGCTGAGGACACATCACAGCCAGAGGAGACTGCACCACCACCACTATGTAGGAGACTAGCATAGGCGTACACAAGGGGGGGGGGGGCAAACGGGGCAATTGCCCCCTGAAGGTCTGTACGTGCCCCATTTGGTCGACAAAATGATTTAATGTATTTAAGAGAAAAATGTTGAAAATATGCCCTTTTAAAAATATAGTAGGCCAAATCCGGTGATTTTTTGTGGGGTAACTTTATGCCCACACCCTGAGCGAAAATTGCCCCCTCCTGAGTAAATGCTGGGTACGCCACTGGAGACAAGGTTGTGCGACGGCATAAACCCGACAACGCAGAATTCGATAACTTTAACTTTGATACGATGCCTTCGGGATATGAACGTGCGTATGTTCAGATTTCCAGTCATATCCAGGGGTAATAAAAACCATTGGTTGGTCGCCGTCCAAATTTGTCCCACGTGAGCTGGTCGCCGTGTAGGCGGTATAATTTTGTGGCAGCGCTTTATTGGATATTGTCTTAGGCATTATATTGCAATCCGAAACTCTCGGTTTCAACAACTCGCGCTTTCACGATTACATTCATCCACATTTTGCCATCCAAAACACATTGTGGTTGTCTCATCTGTATTTATTCAACATTGTGTGCAGTGGTCTGCAGCTCTATGTGGCCCAAAATCACCCACCACCCATCAGGGGCAGCGCCACGGATATTTGTCAGGGGAGAGGGGCAAGTCGAAATTTGTGGGGCCTCCATTTGAGAGGGGCCTCCACTTGAGAAGGGGGTCTTTGACCTCCATAGGACTCCCTCTGGCCTTCAGGGGCCATTCTGACCTCCAAAGGACCCCTCTGGCCTCCAGGGGCCCCACCTCTGACCTCCATAGGTCTCCCTCTCCTCTGACCTCTCCTCAGCCGCCGGTTCTCGCCCCCATGGGCGTGATCCGGCGACTGGAGATCATGATCCCTGTTCCAGAGGCGGATTCAGGACCTGTGAAGAGGATCAGAGCGCGGCCTTGGTTCAGGCGTCGTTGATGCTCCTCATCGATGGCGTGACGACGTGCCTGGAGGCGATGGCCGGCTATTCTCCCCCTGCGGTGCCGCCTTACGCCGCCACTGCCCGGGTGGACGCCGGGTGGCGAGTGATTGATGGCGGCAGGAGGGCCGGCCATGTGGACAGAGTTCCCCTGTCCGACGCGCGGGCTGCTGTCGACGCCGACGGTAGACTTAAGGACGGTAGGGAAGTGCGCAGCCTTGCGATTGGTGGAGACGGCGGTGGTAGCCTCTTCAGAAACGGTAGAAAGGAGTTTCGACGGGCGAGGCCCATGGCCAATTATTGAAAATACTAAATGAGGAAAACAATATTAAACACGAAAGAAAGAGGCACGAAAATCACTTCGGTCGGTCCGAAAACACTTCTTGCGAATACCAGACAAATCTTGCAGGTGGCCGAAACTTAAAATCGCGCGAGAACACTAGAAAACTGAGGAGCGACGCGGGGGGGGGGGGATGCTGTTGACTTACATTTCTATGCTATCCAGCTGGTCCACCGTCCTCCAGAAGCGAATTGGCTCTCCGGGAATAACTTCTACAACCAAATCAAGTTAAAAAACGACACCAGCTTTCAAAACCGTCGACCCCACACATCACAAAGAATGGAGCCAACCGCCAACCGAGCTGGCGCAGACGCCATATGGGAGCTGCCTGCCAGCTGCCATATGTAGTTCAAAATATATAACTGCTACTACGTTCGGGCGACGACCACGGCGCCACCGGTCACCGTCTCGTTGGCGTTTTCGGGCCCCTGGTATGCCATTGGTTTAACACTGCGGTCGCCAGAAAAGCGCCGTCCTATGCCAACCGCCGCCTGTAGTAGAAAAGGGTTCGTAGTAGACAGTTGTTTTTGTGAGCATTGGACCGTTCGTCCGCAGTAGAAGGAGAACCACGTTTTGCACTGGAAAAATCATGCAGTTAAAGACAAAAAAGTATCCCATACAGTGGCATATGTACTAGAGCTGCCACTTTATCAACATTGTTCGAGTTCGACTTGTGGGACTATAATTGAGTTTAAATACATTTTGATCTTATCTTTTCTCGTGTGGCTCTGGTCGCCCCTTTTGGTTGGAATCCTGGGTCAACGTCTGGTCGCCGACGCTGTTGCCAGGATGGAGGTTTGTATTAGCCCTGGTCATATCGACCGAGGAGTTGCAAAGAAATAAGCTTCTGAAAATTATGGCTACGGTCGGGTTAGGCCTTCCATGCATATATTTTATCACCAGTTGACGGAAGACTTCGCTCTGCTCGATAAATAGTGAGCGCCGAAGGAACTCGAGCCCGGCCTGTCTCACCGGGTGGAGTCGGAAGCGAGGCATCTCCCGGCTAAGCTACAGGGGTAGACGTATCTCTGAGAGGGTATACTTTCCATAACTGATGGGACTCCGAAAGTTTGCCTCATAAAGGCGAACAACTATTTCAATATCTGGCTACTCGAGTAGCCGCTGGAGGCATGGAGTGTAAATATCGTCATCACTTCTGACATAATCGTTTGGCGCAAACCTGCAATGCAAAGCCATTGCATGTTTGGATCCATTCATGTAGTACACACTTACAACAGACACTACAGACAAACACACACATGAGGCGACGTGTCTCTGCCGCTCCGCCGCGCCGGGACCGCCCCACAGGAAGCTGACCGGGGGTGGCTAGTCATCCGGCAACTCAACCCGCGGGACAGCCCCGGACGCGACACCCGCACCAGGTGGCGCGGCAGGCGGTGCAGATGGCGCTGCCGGCACAACAACATCGGACGCCCGCAATACAAACAAATATGCACCTACAATAAAACCTAAGATACAATCAAACAAGTAGATGCAATCAGACATAATATAAATATATAAATCAAACATAAGTAGAAACATGTATATGGGGGGGGGGTGCGAAAGCGGCACCTCAGCCGGCCAGAGCCGGTCCCTCTTCAGGAGTCGGCGACGGCGACTTCCCACATCAGGAGCCGACGGCACCGCCCCACTCCAGCTGCAATCGCAGCCCCGCCAGCTCCTGTCCGACGATGGTCGCCACGGGCGGCCCCGGCACGGGTTCTACGACGAACCGTGCGAGAGCGCACAGGAGGACGCCGGCGGGGCTCAGGCCGGGCAGCCGACGTAGGCAGCTAGCTGATAGCACGCCCGAGGCTTGTAGGCACGCCAAACCGACGCGACCCGCTCGCGCCAGCCCCCAGTCACTCCCCCCGAACAGCCCTCGGAAGGCGGTCACTCCCACCCTCTAAGGCGAAGCAGCCAGTCAGTTCGGCACTCGCAGAGCGCCTCGGTGAGTCGAAGCGGGGACCGCCGGCGGCCGGGTTGACTGGGCAGCAGCCGCCCTCCCACTCCAGGCTGTAGATGGAGCTGGACGACTTCAGATGGCAGGGAGCAGCGGCAGCGGCGGCGGCAACGATGAATCCAGCCAAGGAGCATCGGAGACCGCAGCGATAGCACGCCCCGTCAGCAGCCGGAAACCGCAGCACGGAGCGCACCACCGGACCCGTGCTGAGCTCAGCGAGGGCAAGGGCAGTCCGGCGTCGGCGGCACGGCACAGGGTGCGGGACGAACTGAGCGAGGCGCGCACATGGCCGCCGACGGGGCTCGAGCCGAGCAGCCGACGCATGTAGCCAGCTGGTGGCACGTCCTTCGCACCGGCAGACGCAACAAACCTCCACAGTCTACTCGCGCTCGCTCCCTCGTCGTTCCCTCCGAACATCTCTCGGAGGAGGTGGAGGTACCCGCTCGACAACCACAGGGCACTCTGGCGAGCCAGGCCCACTCGCATCCGCCGCGCCGAACAAGGCAGCAGGTCCTGGGAGCCGGCCGCCGGCAGGGTTGCCAGCGCGCAGGGGGTGTCAACACTCCGCGCCGCTGTCGCAAGGCGTAGCCTCCTGGTGCTGGTAGGTCATTTTAAAATTCAATTCTGGAAGTGAAATAAAGGTTGAAGGTGAGCAGGGGAAACTGATAAGAGGTTGATAGACAAGGAGAAAAGGAGCGGTGATGGGAAGTGAGACGGCGAGCAGGCAGGGGCCATAAGGCTAAGCCTGTAGTCAGCACCTCTTTAGCCTTTTATTTGGAATGACCGCAAGAGAAGAGATGAAATTCAGCTTACGAGTGATTGGCGTTTTAAGTTAATAATTATGAGAACCAGACAATTAAAAAAAAAGTTTAACCAGGAAAATAAAGACAGACATGACAAACATGTAAATAAATATAAGTACATGAATAAATCAATAAGTAAATAAATAACCAAGAAAAATACAACAAAAAGAGATATGGGTAAATGTTGATAAATTGGTATCACTAATATGGTTGGGCAGGAATTAAGGACAAGGACGGTGTGCAGTCCTGCCAGTTGCATTGGTAGAAGTATTTAGATATGCTTAGCACTGATTGAGAAATATATGGTCTGAGATACCTTTTTGAAAAATGATTTACCTCGTGGTAATCCTCCAACTTTGATATGTTACAACATATCACTTTGTTCCAGGCATCGGGTATATTGAAAATGTTCAATATATGTATACATATATTGAAAACCTTCTGTAATTTGTGGGAGCAAAAGGCACTGCAAAGTGTTTTGGGGTTCGAACCGAACGTTGTCCGATATGTTGGTCAGTTGAAAAGTTAAAAGCTAAGACTGCAGGAAAGGTATTGTCAAAAAATTATGAATCACATTTGTAAGAGAGATTTTGACTAAGTCATGCAACTTGAGTATTGTGTACTTTCTGAATAAGGGACTGGTGTGATCTCGAAAGTCCGCGTGGTCAATAATTCTAACAATTTTGTTCTGTAGTGTGACTAATCTCGATAGTTTCGATGGATATGAGCTTCCCCATACTTGTAAACAATAATTAAGAAAAGGGAGTATGAGGGCGTTATACAAAAGGAGAAAATATCCAGAGTCAAGCATATGCTGGGATCGTCGTATTGAGTCCAATGTTTTTCGATATGGTGTTTTCCACGTGTGTTATGTGGGAGCTCCATTTAAGATCTTCGTCAATGGTGATTCCCAGATATTTTGAGGATTTACTACGGCTAAGAGGAATGCTATTGATGTGTATGCGAATTTCAGGTTAAGTGTTGTTTAGAGAGAATAGTTGATATGTTGATTTTTTGGCATTGAGTGTTAATCTGTTGCTGTTCAGCCAAGTGGCTATGTCAGGGAGACTTGTTATTTTTATTATTTTGTATTATTATTAAAGGGAAATAATGACCTTTTGATTTTGTTAGCAACAATTTCTTAGGCTACCGCTATGGTTTTAAAATTATTTTATTTAAATTTAAGAATTAAATACAATTATTCCCAAATTCGAAGTTGTAAGTTTGGGAAAAATACCAAACAAGTACCTTGTGTACTTCATGAAGGTCATTAACAAATTCGCCCTTCCCTACCGTTGTTTACATCCATTGCGGCATTTTTGGAGGCTCTGTGACATTTCCGATCAAACTGAGCGCTGCTTGGACACACGCTAGTAGCGCTTTCGTTCTCCATGGCAACCAGGCGTCAGCCAATCAAAAGCCAGAAAGGGAATACGTTCTGGCTTTTCATTGGCTCACGCCTGGTTGCCATGGATAACGAAAGCGCTACTAGCAACAACTCGCCACAATGGTTAAGTGCGCCGAGAAGCATGACAATGCTTTGTAAACAAATCGCCGACGCTAAATAGGTCGCCGTCGATGTGCATCGATGAGCTTTCGATTTAATTGCCAGTTTTGTGTTATTGTTTGTTAGTTTTTGGGGGGATTTTTATTTTATTTTTCATGATAATATAAAGCATAGTGTCATATACAGCCACAGACAAATTATACAATACTCCTAATGTTGAAAACAAATGAATTTATTTTCACAAATTGAGGGTCGCAACCACTAACTATGCCGCCGTTGATGTGCATCGATGAGCTTCCGATTTTATTGCCACTTTTTCCAATCGCTGTTAGTTTTAGAAGACCGCCGGGCATATAATCACAAGCAGAACGCACAATATATTTTCCACTCCATTGCGTAAAGAAACAATACGGGAAAAGCCCGCAGTTTGATGAGGACCAAAAGTACTTGCAAGTACCGGCCGTTAAAAGTGTGGAACGCTTATCAACTTTAACTTGAAATATCTTTCGGTAGGAAAGTTTTCATGCAAAATGTGATGAATTTACAATATATTTTGGTCTCGTCTGGCGATTTCAAGTGCTAACTCCATTTTTGTGGAAAAAGGTCATTATTTCCCTTTAAGTGTGTAAATTTTATCTTAGAAGCCGGCTGATTTCTAACGGAATAGAGACGAAAAACGATTTCTCCATTTTGTCAACGCATGCACTGCTTAAATATACATCAGTTCAACGTCAACACAACCTTAACACGCGCCCTGGAGGGGGGCGAAATCCGCCCACCCCTCCGGTTTTTCGAGGATAGCGCAAAAACGGCGGCGCGCAGCGCCGCCGTTTTTTGTATACCTGTTAAGAAATGAACTTCCCGCATTATGTAAAATTCTTGGCCTCAGGTCATCTCAGGTCAGGTCACCAGACCAGGTCACGTGATGACCTCAACTCCAAAACGTTTGCAGTAGTACCACAGCCACAGTTTTACGCCGATCGGTTTCAATCTTGCAGGACTTCATAAGGTCATAGATACCAACAATTTGTTTATCTCGGATTTCTAATATCGGTGACCTAAGATCAGGTCAATTTTGTGACCGCCAACACGGTTTTATCAATAACTATCGACATAATGAAGATAGAGAAGATAAAACGGTACCAATATGTTTGTCTCGTCGAGACACGTCTCCCAATATGCAACATGACCAACTTGGGTCTCCACTTGACCTTGACCTGAGGTCAAATTTCTCAGTTGATCTAACCCGGTCACCATGAATATAATTCGAAGCGCCTTGACAAGACACACGCGATGGCGTAAACATTATTGATTTATCTTTATTAGGTAAAAGGTTATTTGGGGAAAACAGTTTTGAAAACAAAATCACCTTTTGACATTCGATGACCTCTGGAGCCTAAACTATTGACCTGAGCTCAAATCTGAGTACATCTATGTCGATTGCATTTTTCAATGACTTTCGAGTGCTTTTTTCCGTTTGCTGCTAACTATCATAGTTCCCGAGATATTTGGGGGTGTTCGAACCGAAGTCTTGAAAACTTGCAAATCTGACCCTTGATGACCTCTGGTGACCTCAATATTGACCTGCAAAAAAAAATTAACGAAATACTTTCGAAAGAGCTTGTCTCGAGCTATCTAACGTCGTTTCCCGCTTGTCGCTACGTTGCGTGGTTTTCGAGATCATAGGGGGGGGGGGCGAAATCCGCCCCCCCCCCCCCCCTCCAGGGCGCGTAATTATCAGAGGCCCTCCAGGGCGCGTGTTAAGCTACTCCTTGATAAAATAATAACTATGAATGTACATCAAAACCAGTGTAATTTTGTTGACACCAGAGCCTCGTTTCATAAAGCTTTTGGCGTAACTTACGAAATGCGTGAGTTACGCCATCAAAAGCTACGCACCGTAAATACGGCTACGGCTCACAAAATATGCCATTAATGCAATCAAAACAACTTTCAAGGCCAACGGAGCACTAAAACAACGCAACAAATCCTTGCGTTGTTTTTTACCGAAAATCAAGGCCCTGAAATATTATTTGACATAAGCTACGCCCTTTTATGAAACGCAAATGCCGTAACTTACGAACAATTCGGTGCTTTGACGTAAATGAAGCGGCGTAGTTTCAATGGCGTAGCTTACGCCGGTTTTTTCTTTATGAAACAGAATTGGCGTAGGCTACGCCAAAATCGGCGTCAACTACGTAGGTTCGTAGGTTACGCCGCTTTATGAAACGAGGCCCTGGGCTGTAATGAGAGACGTGTCATGTTATATCTCTGCACATCAGCAGATGTTTTTTTTTTTGTGCTGGCTGCTGTTGAGTAGGTAGTGTTTCTTGCCGTCGAAGAGCATTTTTTTTTTAATTGGGCGACTCGTTAAGTGTGTAAGTTCGTGCTCTCTCAACGTTTCTGAAGTGCAGTTATCAGTATGTAGAGTATGGCCGCAGCTCACCAGTTCCTGCCATGCCAATCCTGAGAGGGCCCGCCGGCGGCACTGCGCTGGAGTCTCTCCAAGTGTACTGAATAAAGCCAGACGAAATCATCCCAGCTGACATTTATGATACGAATAACTATACTTAACGCATATTTTTGGGTGCAATAATGGGTTTAGCGCACGATGTGGGTGATTATAGTACGAGTGTGTTAAAGCCATCTGAGTTTAAGCGACTCACGGTTTAAGTTTAAAGCCGCTGCTCAATCGATCATTTGTCAAATTCCGAAATGGCAAATGCACGATAACAAAGATTATATGACCGAGCACGGTAACTTTGTAGGTAAATCATTGGTGTAACTTTGTAGGTAAATCATTGGTGTAACTGGACTGGATTAATGTGTCGCGTGAAAAAAATATTGCACGCGTGCAATAATTAAAAATTATTGCACGCTCGCGGTCTTATCGCACAGGACCCTCACAATTAGCTGACGGATAAACTTTCAGTAACGTTCCGGAAATCATGTATTAACCCGCGCTTGACCGGGAGAAGGACAAATATTGCATTGCCCCCCCCCCTGACGAATTTTCGCGATAGCTCAAAACACAATGGCGCTATCAACGTGAAACTTTGAGTACCATCTCCCACATCAATTTTACATCTTATGTGCAAAAATAAAGCAATTTCGTCGATATTTTTTTAGATATAGCAAATTTAGTGACGTCACTACAAACGAGTTTGACTATAAAATCAGCTACACTTCAGCAGGCCACTTTTAAGACCACTTTTGTTTAGCAAATGCAATACAAACGTCAAAAGACAGCAAATCGCAAGGCCTACAAAATGTTGATCTCGGATTGGTAAAATTCTTGTTTTTTAACCCCCAGAAATACAACAACAAAAATCGGGAAAATTCCCACAAACTCAATTTTTTTAAAGATGTTAAAAAATGGAATATTTGTTAGAGTTAACAAATATTCCATTTAGTTAGAATATTATTAAATCAGTATTAATAAATAGTTTGAATTTCATTATTTAATAATATTATTGTTAGAATATGTGTTACATATGAACAGTACCAAAACCAAATTTCAAAGCAATATCTTCATTTGTGACTGACTTATGGCTCCCTAAGTATGAGTAACCCATGACGTCATATTGTGAAATTGCGTTTTTTGGCTTTTATTGACCAGATACAGACAACTTATTGCCAGCGCAGTATTTCTGAGACAAAAATAGTTTAGAAATGCCTTCTTTATTTAAATTTATTAATTTCACATTTTGACCATATGTGACCTGAACTTGACCTGAGCTTGACACTAACTTCACTTAACCCTATTTGTAACAGGGGGCGGATTCCGCCCCCCCCCCCTCATGTTCTCGCAGATATCTCCAGAACGGCTGGGAGCAGGCCCATGAAATTTTTAGACTTTTCATAGAATTGAATACCGCATTTGGAGTTAAAAAATTTGAGTTCTTAACCTGAACAGAGGCGGTTCCAGGGTACAGTTTTGGGTGGGTTCGGAGGCGATATTTGGCGATAATACGGAAATGCGATCTTCACGGTTTCTTCGTAACTGCCTCAAGTATGAAGGAGCTACATCGGTTCACGGTGATTGCAACAAGTGCAAATTAGTTGATGTTAATGAAACATCATTAAAATGTCATGGCAGAGGCGGTTTCAGGGGCTTGAAAAGGGGGGGGGGGTTCCAGGAAGTATTCAATGCTTGGCGGGAAGCAAATAGAGCAATGTAATGGGCATTTATAGTTATCAAGATGTAAAAGATAGCTTCTGCTTCCATTATTTGCATAATTTATTACATATATAGTTTCAGGGGCGTGTTCAGGCACATGAAAAGGGGGTGACTGGCTTGGTAATGACGATATTCCAGCGATAACGGCGCAATAGACGGTTAGCTTATAATTATATATGCACATATGAGGCCAGGAAAGGGAATAAAGTCATTTTTTGCAGAGGCGCGCTCAGGAATGGAAGAAAGGGGGTCATATTATTGCAAGGAAACTAAGAGGCATGGGCGTACAATGACATAACATACTGTAGTTTTCGGATGAAACACGCACCACAGGCTACTCTACGAACGATTATAAGATAATAGGCGAGTCCAGGTAGGGTAAAAGGGGGGTACGCAATGTTAATTGAAGTTGTAAGTGAAATAGTCACTGTTGACTAGTTAGTATCATAATAGCGGATAATATACTTATCAAAAGGTATTGAGCCGCCCCAGTTTGGATCCTGGATACGCCTATTATGAAGTACAACATGCAAAAAGGAACTATCTACGATCAGTAACATATTTATAGTGCTGGGTAGCAACTTGTCTGCGGTTAATATTTTTCCCAATTTTACCCCCCTTTTTCACTAACCTGGTACCACCTATGGCAAAAAAAATATGATTTTTAACTGTTTTGCCTAATGTCACAATCACATACCATTTCATTTCTTTAAAAAAAAAACCATCAAAAAATGGTTTTATTACGCACTTATTTCACCCCCATATTGAGTGACCTGCACACGCCTATGATTTTTGAATTTTCAAACGCCACTGTCATATATCAATTTCCAATTCAATCTCTATCGATTCGTATTAATTGTGTTAAAATCGGTTCATAAACATGACAGCTATGTTGGATCAAAAATACCACTAAATTTTGTGGTTTTTGCCCCCCTGTTGCCCCCTATCAAAAATCTAGATTTTTTTATTACTTAGAAATGTAGATCGTGTTGAGGGGAACCAAACGCCATTTCATTTTTGAATATCGGACGGGTAGATCTCGAGATCTCCGGGGGGCGGAATCCGCCCCCCCCCCTGTTACAAATAGGGGTAGCCAGGAGCCTGTTACAAATAGGGTTGAATGAGGACAGATGGTAAAATGGCCATCACTATCGAATTCTACGTGTAAAATAGCCCATAAACTATGTGTTGCATGACTTTCGAAAATCTTCTGCGCATAGTGACCTTTTGTGACCTGACCTTGACCTTTGCCAACAATATCATTTTAGCTCATGCGGGATGTGTAATATACCATCGGGAGCACTTTGGGTGATCAAAGTCACAATCCAAATCTTTGGATGGAAAGTATGGTCCATAAACTCAAATGCTTCCATTTTGACATTTTACCCGACCTTGACCTGATGTCACCTCAATTTGACACTTTTGAGTATGCTTGAGATGTGTGGCATTGAGAGCTTTCGATTGCCGCCTTGCGCGTCTCACTGCGATCATTGGTTCCGGAGATAATGAGGGGGCAATATTCCCCCCCCCCCCACCCCCGGTCAATGGTGTTCTGCTGAGAGCCCAGTCAAGCGCGGGTTAACAGAGTTTCAGCTGGAACGCAACATAGTAACACAGTGCTACACTGGTTTTATCGGTATCCAGTTCTGCCAGATTGGTGTGCACGGTGGATGGAAGAAGTTCCGCAGCTAAACATTGTATACAGTGTGATCTGTGTATCTGAAATTCCCACCACAGCACCAGATGCCACTTATTTGGTGAGAGTAACTTTCTCCGACACAGTGATGGCAATGATTCTCCAACACAGTTATGGCAATGATTGGTCCCATAAATTCAACCAATTGGCATGTATGAACAAGCTTTAATGAAGGTAGTTCGATGCCATGCGCTGCTCAATCTTATTGCGCTTACATGCTGGCATAGCCGTGCGGACTTTTGTCGACATAGCCACAGTGGGCTCAGAGCCGACGGTCCACAACAAAGCCGGCAGCTGCGCTTTGTTTTGGCTTATGAGCGCAGCATTTGTCGACGTCGCGGAAGGATCGCTACCGAAAGTGATCGGGAAATAGTAGAGCTTTCTCTACTATCTGGCAACCTATATTTTGCTATGTAAACAGCACTATTGTTCGCCTACCTCGTCTTATCCAGGTCATAACACTTTATCTATCTTACCCAATCAGGTATTCCCAACCATTCAATATTTTTGAACGAAATAATATGCTTAATTATATAGCGTTGCGGATGCTTTAATTTTATGATTGGAAAACATATTCACCATTGCAATGGTTAGGTGCGGTACTTTTAAAATGTGTCAAGCAATAACAGAATACCAGGTAAATGAACAACTTTGGCTAAAATGACTTTCGTTCCATTTCGTTCATTTTTTTGTCACAAACCATAGACAATGTCCAGGAATGCCTTAACCGAGAATTGGTCTGATCGAAAACTACGGTAAACAATGGGCCATAACCTTGAGTCAGATCCCTTTTTACCCTCCCGACAGCCGGCTCTCCAGCCTCTGTCACGCCCTCGTTAACCCGGGTCTGGTGGTCGCTGGCCCCCGGACATGTGGCGGTCAACGGGTCGCCCCCCCCCCCACACCCCAGGAGTGGTGGCCGCCTTCATGGCTTGGGCCCTCCTAGCAACTTCGCCCTGCGGGGAAGGGCCCTGTAAAGGCGGCCGCACACTAGGCCATTCGGCGCGCGATATACTGCGACATTCCGCCTCGGAAAATCGCGTCGATACCGCTGAATATCGTCCTTGTTCCGGCGGATTCGGCGCTGTCTGCTCGCGAGATTCCGCCCCGCCGACCTGTGTCATTGACCTGTGTCATGTGTCTTGCATGTCGCAACCTGTGCCTACAGCTTGTCACAAGGTAAATTAATGATGGACATTTTTCGACGAAGATGTAAGTTTAGAACCACGAAACTTTTAGATAACAAATTTCACAGCGGCAAGAGCATGCTGTGCAAAATTTGTACCTCTGTCTTGCATATATTCGCCACTGTTGCCTGATCAATTTTGTTGTCCGCGGCTCCGCGGCGTTCAGTCGCGGAAAAAAGCTCGTTCGAATCAGCTTTTTTCCGCCGGTCCGCAGATGGCCGGCCGACGACATTCGTCCGCGATTTTTGACGTTTCGGCTGACGCGAACGCGGAAAGTCGCTAAAGATGCGCGGAAAGTCGTAGCAATATCGCGACCTCCGCGCGCCGAATGGCCTGGTGTGCGGCCGCCTTAAGTCCTTGGAAGGTCGCCCGGTCGGCGTTCCATTTTTACCCACTTTACCCCCTCTCCTTCATCCCATGGCTGCGCAATGGCCCGAACGGGCCGAAGCGGCCTTATCCTATCCAAACCAAACAAAACCTTTAGTCCGACCAAAACCATCTGTCAGGCATTCAGTCAAAGTTCCTAACATCCGTCACCAACTCTGACCTTCGGTGAACAAACGACCCGACGACAAACCCGCATAAGCACTTAGGGTCTATTTATCAGAAGAGCTTCGATTTCGTAACCACGTCAACGAAATCCTCAGCAAAGTCTATACTGCACACTGTAACATCTAGATTACCTTCAGTAGTTTAGTAAATACAAATAAACACGACCTAAATACAATCTGTTTTATTTGTGTGGCACTGCTTTCGATGGCATTCCATTCGCGATGATGAGCGTAGAATAGAGCCGTTACAAACGGTGTCGCTAGACTTATTGACCTGGCTAGACCAGGTTCGAAGCTCGACGCGGACACACACACTCACACACACACACACACACAAACACACACGCGCGCGCGTGCGCACGCGCGCACGCACGCACGCACGCACGCACACACAAGGAGACTCTACAAATAGCAATATAGACTAGATGACTAGATCTAGATGTTCGTTAACCCAACCCGTTCATGAGGCATGTCCTGTTGAGTTCATACATGTAGTTCACGATATGTTCCTGCTCAGCTTCTTCGTTATCAGCTTCTATGCACTCAGCCATGGGTGGAGCTTTTCATAAAAGTTGGTGGGGCATACTCCGTCTGCCCGTCGCTGACCTGGTCTGAACGGTTACGTGCCAAGTTTGCCAGCCGGACAATCAGCGAGACGGGACAAATATATCTTATCCAGCCTGCATACCGGTCAAACACAACTCACAGGACACCCCGACTAAGCTCACAGGACACCCCGATTAAGCTCACAGGACACCCCGACTAAGCTCAACGCTCACATGACACCCCGACTAAGCTCAAGGCTCACAGGACACCCCGACTAAGCTCAAAGCTCACAGGACACCCCGACTAAGCTCAACGCTCACAGGACACCCCGACTAAGCTCAACGCTCACATGACACCCCGACTAGACCCGCTCACAGGACACCCCGACTAGACCCGCTCACAGGACACCCCGACTAGACCCGCTCACAGGACACCCCGACTAGACCTGCTCACAGGACACCCCGACTAGACCCGCTCACAGGACACCCCGACTAGACTCGCTCACAGGACACACCGACTAGACCCGCTCACAGGACACCCCGACTAGACCCGCTCACAGGACACCCCGACTAGACCCTCTCACAGGACATCCCGACTAAGCTCAACGCTCACAGGACACACCGACTAAGCTCAACGCTCACAGCACACCCCGACTAAGCTCAACGCTCACAGGACACCCCGACTAGACCCGCTCACAGGACACCCCGACTAGACCCTCTCACAGGACACCCCGACTAAGCTCAACGCTCACAGGACACACCGACTAAGCTCAACGCTCACAGGACACCCCGACTAAGCTCAACGCTCACAGGACACCCCGACTAGACCCGCTCACAGGACACCCCGACTAGACCCGCTCACAGGACACACCGACTAGACCCGCTCACAGGACACCCCGACTAGACCCGCTCACAGGACACCCCGACTAGACCCGCTCACAGGACACCCCGACTAGACCCGCTCACAGGACACCCCGACTAGACCCGCTCACAGGACACCCCGACTAGACCTGCTCACAGGACACCCCGACTAGACCCGCTCACAGGACACCCCCACTAGACCCGCTCACAGGACACGCCGACTAGACCCGCTCACAGGACACCCCGACTAGACCCGCTCACAGGACACCCCGACTAGACCCGCTCACAGGACACCCCGACTAGACCCTCTCACAGGACATCCCGACTAGACCCGCTCACAGGACACCCCGACTAAGCTCAAAGCTCACAGGACACCCCGACTAGATCCGAACACTGTCGAAGATGATGATGATTGGGCGTTTGGGGCGCACCGACTGCTGGTGGTCACTTGGCCCCCAAGGGCTGTCGAAGATTGGCGATGATCATGTTTACCGCCGACTCCTCAAAGACAGTAGCGGATTGTGATAGTGGCGGTTGGGAAAAATGGGCAATTGCCCCCCCCCCCCCCCAAACATCGGTAGGCAAACGTATGTTTTTGCCCCTCCCAAAAAGCCGAAAAATCCCGACTTGAAATTCCCGAACATCTTGAACCAGAGTAAAATGGTTATTTGTATTTAAAAATAGTAATTTTCAGACAATATATACTGAAATGTTTTATGTCTAGCAGCTCTATTGTTGAAATGAACCATTTTATTTTCCCCATGTTATCTAGGTCGTAGATTCACATTATGAAATTGTCAGCTCCGTCCGTCAAACGGTTTTCGAGTTACAGCCGTGGGCAACTTTGTTGTCATGCAAAACTCTCATTTTCAGAGGGCAATATCTCCCATCTAAATCATGCGAGTCATATAAACCTATATATCAGAATCGCCATCAGAATCGTCAGGAACAATATATTCATGTTATCAAAATAATGTTTCAAAACTACGAAATTTTGGAATTTTGACATGTGATCTTGAATCTTAAAATGAATTCCCCCCCACACGAAAAATTAGTAGGCAAACGCATGTTTATGCCCCTGCCCCCAAACCGTTCTGGGAGGTTGTGATTTTTGTTCCGGGAAGGCGTGATTTACCCCCCTCTCCCCCGCTCGACGACTCTTTCGTGCTGACGACCCGACGCCACCCCCCCCCCCTCGCTCAACGACTCTGGCGCTGACGACCCGACGCCTCCCCCTCCCGGTCAACAACTTCTCGCTGATGAAACGGAGCGAAATTTCCCCCTCCCCCCCCCCCCCCCCCAACTCGAAACCTAGATCCGCCACTGCTCAAAGATGAGGTGCCCTGATCAAGGTTGCTAGCGAAAAAAAAATGAGCCATGCAACAGCTTTGTTATATGGTTAATGATTTATTTCGCCAAGTGTCGGCGATCAGCATGTTAAATGCTCTTTGGGCAGCGCGTTAAGCAGTTAGCCAGTTAGCTCGATGGGGTAAAGCAGTCAGCCAGTTAGCTCGATGGGGTAAAGCAGTCAGCCAGTTAGCTCGATGGGGTAAAGCAGTCAGCCAGTTAGCTCGATGGGGTAAAGCAGTTAGCCAGTTAGCTCGATGGGGTAAAGCAGTCAGCCAGTTAGCTCGATGGGGTAAAGCAGTCAGCCAGTTAGCTCGATGGGGTAAAGCAGTCAGCCAGTTAGCTCGATGGGGTAAAGCAGTCAGCCAGTTAGCTCGATGGGGTAAAGCAGTCAGCCAGTTAGCTCGATGGGGTAAAGCAGTTAGCCAGTTAGCTCGATGGGGTAAAGCAGTCAGCCAGTTAGCTCGATGGGGTAAAGCAGTCAGCCAGTTAGCTCGATGGGGTAAAGCAGTCAGCCAGTTAGCTCGATGGGGTAAAGCAGTTAGCCAGTTAGCTCGATGGGGTAAAGCAGTCAGCCAGTTAGCTCGATGGGGTAAAGCAGTCAGCCAGTTAGCTCGATGGGGTAAAGCAGTCAGCCAGTTAGCTCGATGGGGTAAAGCAGTCAGCCAGTTAGCTCGATGGGGTAAAGCAGTCAGCCAGTTAGCTCGATGGGGTAAAGCAGTCAGCCAGTTAGCTCGATGGGGTAAAGCAGTTAGCCAGTTAGCTCGATGGGGTAAAGCAGTCAGCCAGTTAGCTCGATGGGGTAAAGCAGTCAGCCAGTTAGCTCGATGGGGTAAAGCAGTCAGCCAGTTAGCTCGATGGGGTAAAGCAGTTAGCCAGTTAGCTCGATGGGGTAAAGCGTTGCTGTTGTGACGGGAGAGTTTTGAGTTAAATTCCCATGCAGGCCAAGCATTTTCAAAGTACTTAAGATTACGTGTGAACGATACTTTAGATCAGTGCTGACAGACACACAGACGCACAACAGACACACATATACAGACAGACCGACACATTTCTTCAAATATAACATACTTCAGTCAAATCCCACAAATATTCCGTCTTGTTCCACAACTGTCCCGCTGCCGTCTTATATGTCCCGCTGCCATCCTATGCCGTCCGTCAGCTGCCGTCCCATGGCTCTACTATAATCATCACCAGGCACGTAGACAAGGGGGGGGCGGCGGGTTCGCTCTCCCCCCCCCCCCCCCCCCCCCCCCTGGAGGCCAGGAGGGCCCTTTTCGGCGCGCTGCGCGCGCCGAGAAGGGCCGACGAGACCGCGCAAAGGCGGTATCATGGGCTCTTTGAGACGCTTCTTTTAGAGAGTTTAGAGCACTTCAGAGGCCCTTTAGGACCACCAGGGCCTCTCTAAAAGACCAGAGGACCCATTGGACGTTCAAAAGAAGGACCAGAGGGGAAGGACAAGAAGGAGGACCTCTGAACAGGCCGAATGGGTCCCTTGACACACAAGAGGGGCTTCTCGGAAGATCAGAGGAGTCCCTGGTCAGACCGGAAGGGTCAAAAGCACGTATAGATCCCAGATGAATATTAAATACAAAGAGGACTTACTCCACAAGAAAACTATTAGAAGCGGAGCATTCGGGTAAATTGTAACACCCTTCGTCAGGGTGTTACAATATGCCCGAAAGCTCCGATTAAAATGTATCCTGTAGAGTAAGCCCTCTTTGTATTTTATATATATCACCCACTCCACATCATGTCTTTTCGCTTCGCGGAACCCAGATGAGTCCCTGAACAGGTTGGAAGGGCGTTGAAAAGGTCGGCGGGGCCTCTAGACGATCTGAAGGGACCCTGGGCCTTTCAACAGTAAGAATGCAGTTGTCCAGGGAATAAAACTCAAAATTTTCGCGCTACTCCGCGGCGCAATTTAATTACAAATTCAATTATATGCGGGTTAGAAAAAAAATCGCCCCGTTTCTCGGCGCATTTATGTGTTATGTTGCTATTTTCTATATAATTGGGCAAAATAGTCCAGTTTCGCACCTTTTTTACCGCATTTTTAAACGCACAATATAACATTTTTAGAGGTCCGCACCATACGCAATGCGTCGCATTGATGAGAAAGCATATCTAGGGCATAAGACTCCAAATTTTCGCGCCGCTCCGCGCCGCAATTTGTTTAAAGAGTTCCAGGTCGTGAGCTTAAAAAAATATTCCAAGTTGGTATGACTGATTCCAAATTGGTGTCGCTGGTTCCAAAGTTGATATGGCAGTTTGCTAACTCCAGCATCTAAAAATTGGTATGACCCATGCCATACCTGTCATACTGCATTTTCCATCCTTGTAACGTGCCTTTTCATCCGTTTTGTTTGGCCCTTTCAACGCTTGGGAAGAGGGCCCTTTCAACGCTCGGGAAAGGGCCCTTTTGAGGCGCCCCCCCCCCCCCACACACACACACACTCCTCCCCGTGGACGAAATCCTGGCTACGTGCCTGATCATCCCACTGTCTAAAACATTAAATTGAATCACAAAACCGATATCTTTCGTAATTAATCGCAAAAATCTCTTGTACAATCAAGGGCGCCGCCACCTTCCAAAAAGTTGGGGGGGGCGGAGGCATTCTGAAGTCGATTCTTTCCATGCAACGCCCATAAGCGTAATGCTAAAATCCGAAAATGTTGGGGGGGGGGACACGTCCCCCCGTCCCCCCTGTGGCTGAGCCCCTGTGTACAGCCCCGCGCACTGTCGCAGTCGGCGGTCCCGGCGCCCCATAGCGTGCTGTGGGATCATTCATCGGCAGAGCCGGCGACGGTCGGTCAGAATGGTCTCCGCCGCGTGCGGTGCCGAGCCCAGCCAGCCGCCTCCCCCGGAACACACTGTACCGAGCTCAGAAGAGTGCCCCGAGCGCTACCCGACCGCACAACAGTGAACCACAGCCACGATCAGGCAAAACTGTCTCAACACAGGGTTCCCCATCATCATCAGAGCCTGAGTCTCGCCTGCGGCGCTTTACCCCGCACGTGTCTCACTGTCTCACTGTCTCACCGTCGCCGTCGCCGCGCCAGTTTTCCGTGGCGTCGGAGCGAGCAGAGAGCAGTTTCCGGTTCACGAGGCAATGTCAGCATCAGCCGTGCCTAGTAACCGCTCCATCAGCGTCGAGGAGGTGTTTTAGTGCCGCCTGCTCCTGCTGCGACCCATATATACATACATGGCGGCGCCGTGCTGAGTGGCGAGACGCCAGAACTGGTGTACCAGGCACACGGCGTGCCACACGGCGTGCTACACGGAGTGCCACACGGAGTGCCACACGGAGTGCCACACGGCGTGCCACACGGAGTGCCACACGGAGTGCCACAGGGCGTGCCACACGGCGTGCCACACGGAGTGCCACACGGAGTGCCACACGGAGTGCCACACGGAGTGCCACACGGAGTGCCACACGGCGTGCCACACGGCGTGCCACACGGAGTGCCACACGGAGTGCCACACGGAGTGCCACACGGAGTGCCACACGGCGTGCCACACGGAGTGCCACACGGAGTGCCACACGGCGTGCCACACGGAGTGCCACACGGAGTGCCACACGGAGTACCACACGGAGTGCCACACGGAGTGCCGCACGGAGTGCCACACGGCGTGCCACAGGGCGTGCCACACGGCGTGCCACACGGAGTGCCACACGGCGTGCCACACGGAGTGCCACACGGCGTGCCACACGGTGTGTCAATATAGGCGTGCCACTCGTTATGGTCCTACGCGTGCCATTCGGGACAGCCTACCGTTCGCCATGATGTACGACCTAAATTAAACTGAGCTCCGAGATTAAAGGTTGTAATTTTCGCACACGTCGAGACGCACCCCTACTTGTGCTGTTGAAAATTGGATGCGAGCGAAGCTTGGTAACTATGATTGACGTTATATTGCGTAACATAGCTGTTTTCCGTTGCGCGGTAATCATGTGTGGGTCTAATGCCGTAACTGTCTAAATGTCCTGCGTTATGTTGGTCTAATGCCGTAACTGTCTAAATATTCTGCGTTATGTGGGTCGTATGCCGTAGCTGTGTAAATCTCCTGCGTTATGTGGGTCTAATGCCATAGTTATGTATAAATCTCCTGCGTTATGTGGGTCTATCTTGTGTTATGTGGGTCTAATGCCGTAACTGTCTAAATCGCCTGCGTTATGTGGGTCTAATGCCATAGTGCTGTATAAATCTCCTGCGTTATGTGGGTTTATCCTGTGTTATGTGGGTCTAATGCCGTAACTGTCTAAATATTCTGCGTTATGTGGGTCGTATGCCGTAGCTGTGTAAATCTCCTGCGTTATGTGGGTCTAATGCCGTAACTGTGTAAATCTCCTGCGTTATGTGGGTCGTATGCCGTAGCTGTGTAAATCTCCTGCGTTATGTAGGTCTAATGTCGTAACTGTCTAAATCTCCTGCGTTATGTGGGTCGTATGCCGTAGCTGTCTAAATCTCCTGCGTTATGTGGGTCTAATGTCGTAACTGTCTAAATCTCCTGCGTTATGTGGGTCTAATGCCATAGTTATGTATAAATCTCCTGCGTTATGTGGGTCTATCCTGTGTTATGTGGGTCTAATGCCGTAACTGTGTAAATCTCCTGCGTTATGTGGGTCGTATGCCGTAGCTGTGTAAATATCCTGCGTTATGTGGGTCTAATGTCGTAACTGTATAAATCTCCTGCGTTATGTGGGTCTATCCTGTGTTATGTGGGTCTAATGCCGTAACTGTGTAAATCTCCTGCGTTATGTGGGTCGTATGCCGTAGCTGTGTAAATCTCCTGCGTTATGTGGGTCTAATGTCGTAACTGTATAAATCTCCTGCGTTATGTGGGTCTAATGCCATAGTTATGTATAAATCTCCTGCGTTATGTGGGTCTATCCTGCGTTATGTGGGTCTAATGTCGTAACTGTGTAAATCTCCTGCGTTATGTGGGTCGTATGCCGTAGCTGTATAAATCTCCTGCGTTATGTGGGTCTAATGCCATAGTTATGTATAAATCTCCTGCGTTATGTGGGTCTATCCTGCGTTATGTGGGTCTAATGTCGTAACTGTGTAAATCTCCTGCGTTATGTGGGTCGTATGCCGTAGCTGTGTAAATCTCCTGCGTTATGTGGGTCTAATGTCGTAACTGTATAAATCTCCTGCGTTATGTGGGTCTAATGCCATAGTTATGTATAAATCTCCTGCGTTATGTGGGTCTATCCTGCGTTATGTGGGTCTAATGCCGTAGCTGTGTAAATCTCCTGCGTTATGTGGGTCTAATGTCGTAACTGTCTAAATCGCCTGCGTTATGTGGGTCTAATGCCATAGTTATGTATAAATCCCCTGCGTTATGTGGGTCTATCCTGTGTTATGTGGGTCTAATGCCGTAACTGTGTAAATCTCCTGCGTTATGTGGGTCGTATGCCGTAGCTGTGTAAATTTCCTGCGTTATGTGGGTCTAATGTCGTAACTGTCTAAATCTCCTGCGTTATGTGCGTTATAGATGTGTATACGTGCCACTAGGATCCAGACTATGCTGCTTTGATGTATATCGTATAATGAGTTAAATAATGAACTGTGGTGCTAAGTGCTTTGGTCAAGCAGAATTGGCCCAGCTGGCTCTCCGACACAGGATTATTCCAGACAGCAATGTAAATCTGGGCAATAATTGTCACAACACGCCCCTCCGCTCATTGCCGCTTGTTTCAAGTTATTGAAGTCACAATTAGCTGCTGGCCCAAGTGAACTTCCGATTTTATTGCCAGTGTTTTCATTGCTTGTTGATTTTTTGTTTGTAAATTATTATTTTTCATGATAAGCTAAAGCATAGTATTGTATACAGCCAGATACAACACTATGAACATACACTGTATGAACAGCATTCACTGAATCTACTTCACAAAATTCGCATTACCGAGCCCTGGCCCTCTCCTCTCAGCTCAAGGTTAACTCTACTCTCCGTTCTCGGTCTACACGTCAGGACGCTGATCTGGCGCTCCCGCGCGCGAGAACAGAGGCCGGGAAGCGGCGCCTCCTTTTTAGCGTTGCACAGCAGTACAACAGGCTGCCGCCAGAGGTCCGACTTCTGCCACTGAGAGCTTTTAAACGTGCGGTACATGACCTTTTAGTAGTATGATGTGAGTTAGTTTGTCTTTTCGAATGTGTATATATCAGTGAGTGACAGACTTATGTATGCTTGTGTGTGCGATATGCTTGTTGTGTATGCTGTGTGTTGTGTGTGCGTACGTGTGCATGTGTGTTTGTGAGTGTGGGGATGTGTCTCTGATTTATTGTCTATGATCTTATTGTGTGCAATGTGCTGAGTGTCGTTTTTAACATTCTTCACTTACTAATTATGATACGACACTCGGAATAGCCAGTGTAATATTGGAGAGTGTTTTAATTGTCAAATACAAATACAATACTATACAAAACGCCTAATGTTGAAAACAAATGAACCAATTTTCACTAATTGAGGGTCGCAACCACTAACTAGGCAATCGTAGCGTGCCCAAGTTAACTGCTAATTTGGTCACCTTATTATTCAATGTGTGTTGATTGTTAAGGCTATTAGTGTACATAATCACAATAGACAGAGTGAATATTTTCCATACAATTTTTTCAGACAAAAGAAAAACAATACGAGACAAGCCGGGATTTCGAAATTCGTTACCAAATACTTGCAAGTACTGGTCGTTATAAGCGTTGAACGCTTATCAACTGTGACTTGAAATATCCCTCGGTAGGAATTGTTATATGTAAAATGTGATAAATTTACAATATATTTTGGTCTCGTCTATCAATTTCAAGTAATAGCTCCATTTTTGTGGAAAAAGGTGAATATTTCCCTTTAACAAAGACATACAAACTGGAAAAATATGAGTTTAAAATATGGTGCATGCTGGTATATTATGGCATATTTAGCATAAGGTTA
Source organism: Chirona hameri (assembly GCA_036785665.1). Taxonomy (NCBI): domain Eukaryota; kingdom Metazoa; phylum Arthropoda; class Thecostraca; order Balanomorpha; family Balanidae; genus Chirona; species Chirona hameri. Next base: position 27,066 of record JAXIVJ010005656.1, read on the forward strand.
CTAGTCATATTTCATTTCTCATAAAAATATACATTTTACAAATATATTTTTTCTTAAAGGGAAATGATGACTGTTTCCCCAAAAATTGAGTTATCAGGAGGAATTGTTATATGTAAAATGTGATAAATGTACAATATATTTTGGTCTCGTCTATCAATTTCAAGTAATAACTCCATTTTTGTGGAAAAAGGTGAAATTTCCCTTTAACAAAGACATACAAACTGGAAAAATATGAGTTTAAATATGGTGCATGCTGGAATATTATGGCATATTTAGCATAAGGTTACTAGTCATATTTCATTTCTCATAAAAATATACATTTTACAAATATATTTTTTTTCTTAAAGGGAAATGATGACCGTTCCCCAAAAATTGAGTTATCACTTGAAAGCGCCAGACGAGACCGAAATATATTGTAAATTGATCACATTTTGCATATACACATTCCTACCGAAAATATTTCAAGTTAAAGTTGATAAGCGTTCCGCACTTTTAACGACCGGTACTCTCAAGCAAGGCTACTATAACAAAAGGTTAGGCAGATCATACGTCACTGATTCTGAAGGTGAATGACTGTACTAAGGCTGCATGACCTAGACTTTATGACTGGGACTATATGACCAAACTAACCCGGTTTTTAGAATCAGTAAATCTCCACCAATCCATAAAGGTATGGCAAGCCAACATTTGTCCAGTAGTATCTTCATGGGGCCATCCCCAAAACACCAATTTCCCCGTCGGCTCATGTGTCCGTGGCCACGGACCATGACTTTAGTGACGTCATCACTTAGGAATGTCAAACATTTGGCGGGGGCTGCTCTCAAGTACTTTGGTAACGAATTTCGGTGCCCACCAAATTCCGGTCTTCTCTCGTATTGCTTTTTGACGAAATGGTATGGAAAATATGCCTTCCACTCTGTCTATTGTGATTATGTGCCCTACTATCTTTAACAATAAACATACATTGAGTAAAAAGGTAACCAAATTAGCAGTTTACTTATGCACTCAACGGCCGGCCTAGATTGCAACCCTCAATTTTTGAAGAAAAAAAATAATTTATTTTTAACATTAGGAGTTTTGTTTTGTTTCGTCTCTGGGTGTATCGAAACAATGCTTTAGCTTATCATTAAAAATATTTTAAAAAATCCCCAAAAAAATCAACAAATAATGAAAAAATGGTAATGAAATCGGAAGTTCACTTACGCAACCAACGGCGACTATTTAGTGTCGGCGATTTGTTTCATTGACCAATCAGGGACGTTGTCACTCTTCTTGGCGCACTTACTTCATTTCTGGACCTATGACTTGTTTACAAACCAGTAAGACGCCTTAATCGGCGGTAACCGAGCGGTATCTGTTACTTCCCTGGGACAAACTACATACAAATTATGTTGTATTCAATTGTTCATGATCTCCTTTCTTGAATCCGTTAAAAGGGAGTGCGTCCTGAGCGCTGCATGCTTCATCGTATAAATTAATGCTTAGATAAATACAACCACTTTTGATCAAAAATGATTTTTGTTCATTTCGACGTTTGCATGTGCCACACGCTGTGGTACCACCCCTATGAGAACGCACTATATCAAAATCAAGATTGATTGATGGTCCTATCCAATGGTGAAAACCCGATCTCAATCGGAGCAGTGGTTGCAAAGTTATTAGCTTCCGAAAAGTGTCTGTACGGCCGTGTCGGGCAAGTTCGGGCCGGTTCGGGCCGGTTCGGGCCGGTTCGGGCAGGTTCGGGCAGGTTCGAGCCGGGTCGGGCCGGGTCAAATGTAAATTTGTCTAGTAAGTTGACGAGAAACCTCACGGGCGCTTCGCACCCGTTTAGTAATCAACATTCAAACCAGAGATAGTGATGGATCATACAGTTCGTCACCATATGTAAGTACATATTTGTAAATTTCCCAAAATGTAATTTTTGGAATATAAAAAATTGTTATTTCACTTTTGAATTGAGGCGCGATAAATTTGATATCATACAAGTGTCACAGAAAAATGCATACATCACAAGGTCAGTATTTCCCTTTAATTCTTCTTCAATCTATTTATTAAATCACTTCGGGTTTTCACAAAACATGCGGTCATCATAGCCTTATGTGAAGTGTTAAAACACAACAGTACAGAAAACTGCGGTGAAAATAGTCATTAAAAAAAGCATTCAACTAGAGCAAATGTCGCTCCACTAAAACTCTAGTTTTGCGCTCTGGCTCTGGCTTGTCGTGAGAACGAGACAGTGGTAGTGAACGAGACAGTGGTAGTTGGCCACTCGTGAGAACGAGACAGTGGTAGTGAACGAGACAGTGGTAGTGAACGAGACAGTGGTAGTTGGCCACTCGTGAGAACGAGACAGTGGTAGTGAACGAGACAGTGGTAGTTGACCACTCGTGAGAACGAGACAGTGGTAGTGAACGAGACAGTGGTAGTTGGCCACTCGTGAGAACGAGACAGTGGTAGTGAACGAGACAGTGGTAGTTGGCCACTCGTGAGAACGAGACAGTGGTAGTGAACGAGACAGTGGTAGTTGGCCACTCGTGAGAACGAGACAGTGGTAGTGAACGAGACAGTGGTAGTTGGCCACTCGTGAGAACGAGACAGTGGTAGTGAACGAGACAGTGGTAGTTGGCCACTCGTGAGAACGAGACAGTGGTAGTGAACGAGACAGTGGTAGTGAACGAGACAGCCGCCACCTGTTCAGAGCTTAGACGGCTCGATTCCCTCAGAACGTCTGAGATGGGCTCAAACTTTCGGACACCAAATGGCCGGGAGAATGGGGTGAGGTGCACCATGTCCAAGTTGTATCAGAGCAGGTTATTCGAAAACTAGCTGGCAACTGGCACTCGCGGCCAGGTGTGTGGGTGAGTAATAGTGTTCCCAACTTTTCAGTTTCTCGCCACCGTCGCCGCAGGAGGTGCCTTGGGATGAAAGCCATTGGTTCTAATTTTAGCATATCGTTATAAACTCCATACGCTAAATTGAGATACATAGTTTGAAGTCAACGAAAGTTTATGTTATTGTCCTCTATTTTGTGTTTGAAAAGATGGCATTGTTTGCAAATTGAATACTGTACCATCCCCATATACAGCAAAACAGTTTTGATCTATTGATTAAGTGTAAATGAAAATAGTAGGTATGCCTTTATTCAAGATGGTCGGTGGTGCATGATACATTAGTGAAGTTTGGGGTAGTTGCATCAAATGCCCAACAAGGGAAACTACGAGTTCGTTTATCAGAGCTACGATTGTGCTGAGTCTGATCTCATATACCGACTGGTGGAGGAGCTCACATCATCAGGACAATGGAGTGACGTATTGATCAGTTAACGCTGGGAACGCAGGGGTGGACGTGCGGAGTCTGTAGTCCGAAATAAATATCATGACAGAATGAGTGCGCATGCGCATTTGCCTATTGAACACCTGGTGCTCATCCCCGGACCATTGTTCGCGCAACAAAGACGCATGCATACGAGCATATCATTAAAAAAAATCACTTGGTTTTATCTGACATGAAAATTTTGTTGTGCGTTATTTTCTTTGAATTGTCCGCCCAGAAGATTTCAAGAGCCGAGAGCGATATATGTGTCCTGCCACCTTATTTATCAGAGATTCACAAACAAATAGCATGGACCAGTTTCTCCCCACACAACAAAACATGTCAAATATCGGGACACTTTAGTAGAACACATACAAGCAGCGAACAATGCAGGCACCAATGCATTGGAAATGACAGAATCTGCCTCTGACGCCGAATAAATCAGAACTCTAATTCAAACAAAATCAATTCTTGGAACATGAGGTATTCCTTCCACAAACATACAGGGTGTTTCATAAAGAATGCCAATTTTAAAAACGAAAGTATCAAGTAGTAAAAGTAGTCGGAGCACGTGCAATTTTACAAGTATTGTTGGGAATTGTTAGACATTTTGATTTCCAACACGTGGCATAGCCAAGATGAGAGGTGAAGATGTCAGACTACCCTCCTCGCGCCCGCCCGACGGTAAAATACCCCATATTCTAAATAGCAGTAGGCATGGACGATCTCCAAATTCAGACATTTGGGGTGAAATCGAAGTTGAATATCTGGACATTTGCATTTTTGTGATGAGATTTTCCCTATCTAGCAAGACGGCTCCACGGCGTCATGCCAAAGTTAAATACACCTTACGGGCATTTCAATGGAAATGGCATATGGCCCGGATCGCTTCTTCGGGGTCTATAGAGTCTGCCAGGGGTGTATATGGAAGCGTTCAAAGTTGTAGCATTCAATGCTTGTACCATACAAAACAGCACCATCCAACGCTTGCGACATCCAAATTTCGCCCGGGTAGGGAACATCGTCATGAACCAAGCTAGCAGCAGCCAAAATCGTGGTATCCAGCCACATACAAAGTAGTGGCAGCCAAAGCTTGCGACCTCCAAAAATAGAACACCGAGGACATCTACCTTCCGGGAACTATTGGTTCAAATATCGCCCGGTAGATGTCTCACCATAGCCTGTGGTGCGACGAAACGTTAGTTGAGTGACATCCCTTGAACACAGTGGAGTGGTGTACAGTGGAACCCGACAGTGTTAGTGGCGCCGCCGCGGCGGCGGCACTGACGGGCCGAGCGCGGCGGCGCTCCGCCGCCCGCGGGGTATCAGCCGCTCGCCCGGCAGCGCCGGGCTGTGCGCGCTGGCGGTAGCCTTGCCTGCTGACGGGAAAAATGTTCGCTTCTGCTGGGCCATGGGAACCGTAGGAGCCCGTATATTTCCTTCGTGTTTTAGCTGGGTCTGCATTGATCTGGGTATGACGATTTTAGTGAGTAGATTTTCGGTACATATGGAGCATATGGTACATATTATCAGGGTGTTTAGCTGTTTTGCCAGGTGGAGTAGGGATTTTGGGCCTCGCTTAGATACGGTTAGTATATGTATGTACCTACAAACCAGTAAAACGCCCTTATTGGATCGGGAACCGGGCGGGCGATTCTTCAACGTTCTTGTCCAATGTGAAGGAGCACTTTGTTTTGTTTTCACCTCAGTTGACCTAAGATGACCTTGTAGGGGTCACTGAGCAACAGTTGCATAGGGTCATCAAGAATGAGCTATACAAACATGATCCTGAAATAATTAGTCTGATGTAATGCGTATTCTCTGAATGAGAGGGATTTTCATATTTTCATATTGACATATAATGGGGAGGTCACGGAACCGACCTGACCTTACGTCACAGATATACACAAATCCAAGATATGCGATTTGTAGGTACTTAAGCCTAATTCAATTATGTGAGTTTAAAACTGCTCGGGACAAACACTGTTGCCTGGGCACGAATGTTATTTTTTGGGGGAGATGGTGTCACTTAATGCGACCTGGTGACATGACCTGAAGTGACCCGAAGTAAAAAAACATTGCAAAATGTGGTTAATTGATGCCCGAACAGGTGCATGACAATTTGTTACAAAGACTAAGACGGAAAATCTGACAACAGCCTAATAATGTCACACTCACACCAATCGTTTTTGCGCTCTTTAATGAGACAGTGCGTATTTCCCAGAAAAACCGGCTTACGTACCTATACTCAAGTATACAATGCATCCTGCTCGATAGAGACTGGTACAGTTTTGAATCATGCCACTTGTAGCCAGTGCAATATAGACTAGTAGAATGCAACTAACAGCCACTGAATCGGCTCCAACGACCACCGTCGTCACATGGATGCTCAAATGAGAGCTCAAAATGAGACAGTACGTATTTACCAGAAAAACCGGCTTACGTACCCATACTCAAATACACAATGCACCATGCTCGATAGAGACTGGTACAGTTTTGAATCATTCCACTTGTAGCCCAGTGCAATATGGACCAGTAGAATACAACTAACAGCCACTGAATCGGCTCCAACGACCACCGTCGTCACATGGATACTCAAAATGTTCGCGTTTAAGCCGGCGATCTACTAATAAAACGTCTCTTGGGTTGGTTTGAAGCTGTAAATCGGTTATCGGTTACTCGAGGACTAACAAAACCCGTGCCCTCCCGCCCTCCCGTCCCGCCGAATTATGGTAGCCGTTAGGTGTTGATGAAATATAAATATGGGGTGATGATGTGAGGGCGGCAGACCCAGGGCGGGCGGGTATCACATTACACCGCGAGAGAACGCGTCGTGGTGCCGCGGCGCGCCGAGCGCCACCGTACGTGTTAGGTCGCTTTGCTAAGTTGTAAGTTGGAGTGTGAATCTGCGATATGATTGGCCTTAACGGTTTGCCCGGCTTGTGTTTTTACATTGCCATATGCATAACCAGGAGAATACTCACCAGTTATTTTGACAAAATGTACACCACCATTCACCGCATTAGCACTGACAATAGCACGATTCACTTTTTGAAGACAAAAAGACAAGACAACTAGCCAACTAGATTGCATTAGTAGGGTCTTCTTTGATAGGTGCAAACTTGCTTTCGTCTCCCAGTATGTTCTGAATTTTCTGTAAATACTCATCGCGATCGAGGATGACGAAAACATATGATTTATCGGCCTTCCGGATGACAATTCTTTCATCTTCTCTGAGCTGTTTTGTTGCCTCTCTTAGCTCTTTCGTCAATTAGCTCTCTGCTAATTGCCCCGTAGTTTAGCGCCTTCACCTATGAGCTCATTACGCAAGTTCGGACTAACTTCAACTTTCTTATCTTTTTCAAGTCTGAGAACATGTTGGTAGAGAAGTTCTAACTCCGCCTTCTTCTCAGTCAAATTGGTGGGCGATTGAGTATGGCAGTTAAGTCCAAGGTTTAGGAATTGATGCTGCGCTTCGGTGAGATGCACAGAAAACAGATTGACTTAGCCTTGCTTGCTCTCACGAAGTTTGAGATCGCCGCCATATATGCGTGAAAGTTTCTTGGAGACTTCTGCACGGCTACGTCAATCTGTCTTCTGTGTATCTCACCGAAGCGCAGCACCAATTCCCAAACCTTGGACTTAACATACTGACATGCAGGACATACTGGGAGACGAAAGCAAGTTTGAGCCTATCAAAAAATACCCTACTGATGCACTCAAGGCTAAAGTGAATAAAGTTATTGTCAGTTCTAATGCGGTGAATGGCAGTGTACATTTTGTCAAAATAACTGGTGAGTATTCTCCTGGTTATGCATATGGCAATGTAAAAACACAGAAGCCGGGCAAACCGTTAAGGCCAATCATATCGCAGATTCACACTCCAACTTACAACTTAGCAAAGCGACTTAACCCACTCATAAAACCGTACATACCAGCGCATCACTCTATAGAATCAGTAGAAGAATTTGTAGATATCTTGCGGGCTAAGAGGCCACAGGGCGACATAGCGTCTATCGACGTGGAAAGCCTTTTCACTAACGTTCCAGACGAGGATACCATCAAGATCATTCTTGATGAAGTATACGATAAACGTAGCAACAAACTGCCTCCGTTAAAGCTATCTAAAGCGCTCTTAGAGAAACTGTTACGTGCCTGCACCACTGAATCTCTATTTCGCAGTCCAGATTGAAAACTGTACTTGCAAAAAGAAGGTGTGGCAATAAGTTCGCCTCTGGGGCCACTCTTCGCTAACTTCTACATGTGTTTTGTTGAGAACAAAGCTTTAAAGGGAAATAATGACCTTTTGATTTTGTTAGCAACAATTTATTATGCTACCGTTATGGTTTTAAAATTATTTTATTTAAATTTAAGAATTAAATAAAATTATTCCCAAATTCGAAGTTGAAAGTTTGGAAAAAAATACAAAACAAGTACCTTGTGTACTTCATGAAGGTCATTGACAAATTCGCCCTTCCCTACCATTGTTTACATCGAGTGCGGCATTTTTGGAGGCTCTGTGACGTTTCCGATCAAACTGAGCGCTGCTCGGACACACGCTAGTAGCGCTAATAGCGCTTCCGTTCTCCATGGCAACCAGGCGTCAGCCAATCAAAAGCCAGAAAGGGAATACGTTCTGGCTTTTCATTGGCTCACGCCTGGTTGCCATGGAGAACGAAAGCGCTGCTAGCGTGCGTTCGAGCAGCGCTCTGATCCGTGAAGCATCCGTGATGCATGACTGACTATCAGTATAAGTCATGAATAACAACAACATGCAAACTATACCAACTCGAATAAAATAAGGGCGGAATGAATTGAACCCCAGGCAAGCTAGTATTCGCAAAGCACTCGGCACTGCGCCACAATAGCAAAAGGTGAGGGAAATGCATATTGGATACAATATTATTACGTCACAAGTTTCTGAAGTGTCAACTACTATGAAATACAGTGATAAAATACCTTTAATAATGATTAACAAGAAAATTCAAACTTAAAAACAATAATTTGAATAAGTCTTTAATTAGCTTTCAACTCAACATCAGATATATTTTGCAATGCTACAGAAGAATGGCATCAGTGACGTCATTAACAAAGCCTGCTACGGGACTTGGGTATACTAATCAGGAACAACTCGCCACAATGGTTAAGTGCGCCGAGAAGCATGACAATGACTTTGTAAACAAATCGCCGACGCTAAATAGGTCGCCGTCGATGTGCATCGATGAGCTTCCGATTTAATTGCCAGTTTTGTGTTATTGTTTGTTAGTTTTTTTTGGGAAAAATATTATTTTTCATGATAATATAAAGCATAGTGTTATATACAGCCACAGACAAATTATACAATACTCCTAATGTTGAAAACAAATGAATCGATTTGCAAAAATTGAGGGTCGCAACCACTAACTATGCCGCCGTTGATGTGCATCGATGAGCTTCCGATTTTATTGCCACTTTGTCCAATCGCTGTTAGTTTTAGAAGATCGCCGGGCATATAATCACAACAAGCAGAACGCACAATATATTTTCCACTCCATTGCGTAAAAAACAATACGGGAAAAGCCCGCAGTTCGATGAGGACCAAAAGTACTTGCAAGTACCGGTCGTTAAAAGTGTGGAACGCTTATCAACTTTAACTTGAAATATCTTTCGGTAGGAAAGTTTTCATGCAAAATGTGATGAACTTACAATATATTTTGGTCTCGTCTGGCGAATTCAAGTGCTAACTCCATTTTTGTGGAAAAAGGTCATTATTTCCCTTTAAATGATACCAATCTTGCGCCTTCGACCTACTGCAGGTATGTAGATGACATTTATTTGTAGAAGTGCGGAACAATGAATATTTACAAAGCTTGATAGCAAAACTCGGCTTGTTCGGACAGTTTCGTGGCGCTTTATTGCCACTTCGTCAGCGAAATGCACACAACAAAACAAGAGCACAGTTCCGAAACACCTTAACATACAACATGTCATAGTTATACCGACAACCTCCGTGCGGCGGCGTACACAAAACCACACTCAAAACAAAACACATTCAGAGATCGCAAGCACATTAGAGATCAGAGGTAGCAAACAGATCAGAGATCAGAGATCGCAAACCCATCAGATATCAGATCGCAAATTTATCTTTGCATTTTGTACATGCGAAAAAGCCTTAAAGGGAAATAATGACCTTTTGATTTTGTTAGCAACAATTTCTTAGGCTACCGTTATGTTTTTAAAATTATTTTATTTAAATTTAAGAATTAAATAAAATTATTCCCAAATTCAAAGTTGTAAGTTTGGAAAAAATACAAAACAAGTACCTTGTGTACTTCATGAAGGTCATTGACAAATTCGTCCTTCCCTACCATTGTTAACATCGAGTGCGGCATTTGTGGAGGCTCTGTGACATTTCCGATCAAACTGAGCGCTGCTCGGACACCCGCTAGTAGCGCTTTCGTTCTCCATGGCAACCAGGCGTCAGCCAATCAAAAGCCAGAAATGGAATACGTTCTGGCTTTTCATTGGCTCACGCCTGGTTGCCATGGAGAACGAAAGCGCTACTAGCGTGCGTTCGAGCAGCGCTCTGATCCGTGAAGCAATCTGTGAAGCATCCGTGATGCATGACTGACTATTAGTATAAGTCATGAATAACAACAACATGCAAACTATACCAACTCGAATAAAATACGAGCGGAATGAATTGAACCCCAGGAAAGCTAGTATTCGCAAAGCACTCGGCACTGCGCCACAATAGCAAAAGGTGAGGGAAATGCATATTGGATACAATATTATTACGTCACAAGTTTCTGAAGTGTCAACTACTATGAAATACAGTGATAAAATACCTTTAATAATGATTAACAAGAAAATTCAAACTTAAAACAATAATTTGAATAAGTCTTTAATTAGCTTTCAACTCGAAATCAGATATATTTTGCAATGCTACACAAGAATGGCACTAGTGACGTCATTAACAAAGCCTGCTACGGGACTTGGGTATACTAATCAGGAACAACTCGCCAAGTGCGCCGAGATGGTTAAGTGCGCCGAGAAGCATGACAATGACTTTGTAAACAAATCGCCGACGCTAAATAGGTCGCCGTCGATGTGCATCGATGAGCTTCTGATTTAATTGCCAGTTTTGTGTTATTGTTCGTTAGTTTTTTTGGGGAAAATTATTATTTGTTATGATAAAATAAAGCATAGTGTTATATACAGCCACAGACAAACTATACACAACTCCTAATGTTGAAAACAAATGAATCGATTCTCAAAAATTGAGGGTCGCAACCACTAACTATGCCGCGTTGATGTGCATCGATGAGCTTCCGATTTTATTGCCACTTTTTCCAATCGCTGTTAGTTTTAGATGATCGCCGGGCATATAATCACAACAAGCAGAACGCACAATATATTTTCCACTCCATTGCGTAAAAAAACAATACGGGAAAAGCCCGCAGTTCGATGAGGACCAAAAGTACTTGACAAAAGGTCAGAAATAGTGCAAGTACCGGTCGTTAAAAGTGTGGAACGCTTATCAACTTTAACTTGAAATATCTTTCGGTAGGAAAGTTTTCATGCAAAATGTGATGAATTTACAATATATTTTGATCTCGTCTGGCGATTTCAAGTGCTAACTCCATTTTAGTGGAAAAAAGTCATTATTTCCCTTTAACCCGCCTCCGGGAAAAAAGACTTGCGAAGCTAGCTTCCTTCCCCTTAATCCCACTTCCCAATTAATTCGTTTTCTTATTCAGTCCCCCTGCCCTTTGGTGTGTCCCAAATAAGCCTACCCATCTTTGTTCCCGCACTCTCCTATACGTTACCCAACCCTTCCACACTTTTTCCAGTCCTACAAATTTGGCGTTTGACAGTTGGTGTCCCTCCCCATTGAAGTGGGCTGCCACCTCCATTTCATTCCTGCCGCACCGTATAGTCGACAGGTGATTTTGAACTCTTTGGTAGAGTACTCTTCCCGTTTCTCCAACATAAATCACACACTCACATACTTCGCAAAAAAAATGCCGTATATTACGTTCCTCGACTTGCATCCTATTGTTTTATCATATGTACAAGTTTCCTTCCCTGCCGGGCCTCTAACCCTGTCCTCCTGTCTGTAAATAACTTTGCACACTGAACAATGTTTTCCACAGTGCCCTTGACCCTTTTGATCTATCTGCCCCAGCTGTTTGGTCTTTTTGTGTACTAAAATATCTTTTAGGTTAGTCCCCCTCCTGTATGATACGAACATGTCACTTTGAAAAATGTGCCTAAGTTTATCTGACCGTGCCAAAAGGTGCTCCTTCTTTTTTAGTATTTTACTAATGTTCGGTAAATGACTTGAATATGCGACGTTCTAGATGGGCTGGATCAACAGTTTTCTGGTCGCATAGGGAGAGCCCCGTCCTGACATAGCTTCAAACACTTCCGCCCCTAACTTCAGGCGTTTTCGAAATATAGAGACACCGCCTCTAAACGGGATTACACCAGAGGGTACCCTGAGCAACTCATAAGTAATGGTTTAAGACGGGTGGATAACATGGAAAGAAAAAAAGTTGCTAGAAGGCGTGACGAGAAAGCAAGATAGGAAGGAGAGACTCCTTCCTATCTTGCTTTCTCGTCACGCCTTCTAGCATCTTTTTTCTTTCCATGTTATCCACCCGTCGTAAACCATTACTTATGAGTTGCTCAGGGTACCCTCTGGTGTAATCCCGTTTAGAGGCGGTGTCTCTATATTTCGAAAACGCCTGAAGTTAGGGGCGGAAGTTGTTGAAGCTATGTCAGGACGGGGCTCTCCCTATGCGACCAGAAAACTGTTGATCCAGACCATCTAGAACACACCTTGGCACTTACTTAATGGATTAACTATTATATTTATGTATTACTATTACATTATTCATATGTTAAATTTTCAATAATAAATCATCACAATTAATAATTAATTATAGAATAAGAAATTCGTTAATTAAATCCGTTGCAGACTATGGTCACTAGCGGATTCAGGAGGGGGGGGGGGGGGGCATTGTGGCCATGGCCCCCCTCCGAACCGCCTGAAGTCGGCACAAAATTGACACATTTTTTTACATAGAAGGCAATCTAAGCAACTTTTACAAAGGAAAGTTTTCTTTTAAAAATCAGCTATCAATCCATAAGCAAGCAAAATCCGATGAGTTTTCAGAGTTGTGTGATATTTTTGTGGAAATTTGCCCCCCCCCCCAACCACCGTTCTGGATCCGCCAATGACTATGGTGGTAGTAGTAGTACCATAAGCTAGTACCATGAGGTTTACCGGAATGGGCCGGTAATCGCATATCGAAACGTGGCAGCTAACGCCCATCCTCGTGAGCGATTTTCTTGGCCTTAGCAACAAGTGTCGTAGCTTCAAGCCCAGGCTGCACAATGCGTGATTTCCTGAAAATCACGTGCGTGTTATCCGTGTTGTCGGGATTTGCGTGACAGAGAAAGTTAAGCTGATAGTAAATGCATTGGGTGAGCTACACTGGCACATCACGCAGATCCCGGATGAAACGTCAAGGAAATTCCGCAGACCCGTCACGGACGGAACGATGAAAAGTTCAAAATTCTGAACTTGCTGTCGTGTTTTCCGAGATTGCGTTTTGCAGGGTTTTTATCATTTTGCTTGATTTCGCGTATGTTTAGGTCTATACTAGACCTAAACATCAATCATTTGTGCTGAGTATCGTGGCGGAAGATGAATGAAGAAGCGTTTGAGCAAATTTTATGCAGTGGTTTATCGATTAAAAAAATGCAGTGGTTTATCCATTTTCCTTGCGTGATTTGCTTGACCGGCAGATCCCGGACGTCAAGGAAGTTCTGCAAACACGGAGAATATACGCGTGATTTCCTTGACAATCACGCATAGTGTAGCCTGGGCTTTACCATTAGCTTTCTCACGGTCTCGATGTAACACTCCCCATTCCGCCGGTCTGTACCAGCCACCCTCCTCTCCGCCCGACAGCTGCCGGCCGATGCGAGGCGACGTCGGGCCCAGTGTGGTGTCAGATGTCCATTCGCATAAACATATTCCACTGTAGCCGGCTTGCGTGTCAGAGTGATTACGTCATCACCCCCGCTGGTCCCTCCATCTAGCGGGTTTCACTGCAACTAGTAGTTCCAATATGACCGCGCCAGACAGTTTTGGATGGCGCAAGCGTGACTGCCACGGCTTTGTATGTGGCTGTATACTACAGTTTTGGATGCGGCGAGTACCATTTTGGCTGCGGCGAGTTTGGCTCATGAAGATGTCCCCTACCCGGCCGAATTTTGGATGTCGCAAGCGTTGTTGGCTGCGGTTTTGGATGGTACAAGCATTGAATGCTACAACTTTGAACGCTTTGATAGTTCCCCGTCTGCCAGCTCCTGTACAGCCTGCAGCCGGTCCAGACATAACAGGATGTCTTTCTTAGCTCCACCAGGCTAACTGACAACACAGTGAGTAGCCTAGTGGTGATAGACGTGGGCTCCAGGCGGTCCACTGCTAGTCAGTCAGAATAGAACACTCGCCTGTGGAGCTTCAGCCAGGTTCCAGACAGGGGCGTAGGGAGGATTTCGCCCTGGGGGGATGGGATCAGGTGTCTGCATAGCAAAGGAGGGCCCACACAATTAAACAATACAGAATTGTGTATGTTGTAAAACAACGACCAATAAGTTTTCGACAACGAACAAAAAGTGTTTTATTTTTGGGAGTAAAAACCCAAAACTTAAAAAATCCGAGATAGCCATTGTGAATATGTAATTTCCTTTCTTTCGACATTTTGTATTTGTGTATTTTTGTATTTTATTAAGCAGATCACCAACAGGGTCGCCCCCACTGACAGGTGAAGTCACATAGTAAAACCGATAACACGATCACTCCATAAAGTACATTGAAACATTAGCAAGATATAAATAGTGTAAACAATACAAAGTGAACTGATAAATGATGCAAGATAAAAATAGCGACCGTAAAAGACGAGTTACAGATATGCTATATAAGTGATGACATGTTTTATAAAAGTGTTAAAATGATCTACAAGAAAATCCACCTCTGGGACGCTGTTTAAAAAACAGTTGACTAGCCTAGGTACCCGCAGAGTAGACTGCCCTTCACGGTGTTAACGCGGGGGCAGATCTCGTGTAACAGCTTGTGAGTGCGGGTCGATCGAGCTGGTACATGAAGTGAAAAGCTTGTTAGCAAAGTTTGAGAATCTAATTTCGAGTGGAAAATGTTCCTGATGAACAATAGGTCATGCTAAATCCTACGAGCTGATAAAGAAGGTATCCGGAAGTGTTGTAACAAGTCTGAGTATGCTAAAGAAGTGGTATGACCAGATAAAGTACTATTTAGAAGCCAAATTATAAATTTGTGTTGAACTCGATCGACCCGCACTGTGTGGGAATTAGCCGCGCCCGCCCAGATCACGCTACCATATTCTAAAATTGAGCGTACGTTGGAGAAGTAAGCGCACAGTAGAGCGTTCATGTTAAACTTTGAACCATGAGAACCGGTTTGAAAAGAGCGAATTAGTAGTCCGAGCGATCTATTGGCCCTTCTGACAACATTTGTGACCTGGGGAGCAAATGTAAGTTTGGTGTCTAGAATGATGCCCAAGTCGCGAACTTCTCCAACGTGCTCGAGTTTTGAAGCACTAATACAATATATTCTCTGGACGGGCGCGCGCCTGAGGGTCATTGTGAATGACTTGCATTTCTGGGGATTCAGAGTTAGTCCCCATCTGGCGGACCAGGCTGCCAGACGATCGAGATCCTGTTGCAGCAGTAGTCCGTCAGATGGGGAAGTAATTTTGCGATAGATTTTGACGTCATCGGCGTACAGAAGGCAGCCGGACTGAATTTCAAGTGGTAAGTCATTGATGAATAATGAAAAGAGAAGTGGAGCCAAAAGAGAACCTTCTGGAACACCAGACGTTACTGGTTTCCAGTCGGAGGTTTTGCCATTGACGATGACCCTCTGACGCCTATCGGACAGATACGAGACAAGCCATTTTAAGGCAGAATCCCTCAAATGATAGGAATGTTTTAGTTTATGAATTAGAAGCGAGTGATTAACGCTTTGAAAAGCAGCCGAATAATCTGTATATATAGCGTCCGTCTGGTATCCGTCCGATATGGCATCCCACGCTGTTCGAAGATAGACAGCAAGGTTAGTAGCACACGAACGGCGGCGGATAAAACCATGCTGCTCATGACACAGGACAGGTGACACGTGCCGAAAGTTCGTCATAGACTACTCGCTCTAGTATCTTTCCGAATAGAGGAAGCAGGGACACTGAACGATAATTTGAAGGGGATTTTGTATCACCCTTCTTGAAAATTGGAATGATATTCGCCTGCTTCCATCTCTTCGGAGAGACGCCGGACTTGATCGAGGCATTGCATATCTTGGTAATAGGGATCACTAGTTCATCAGCACACTCAACGATGATACGGGCGCTGATATTGTCTGGTCCGCAGGCCTTGGTGGCTGGTACTAAAGAATTTAGAGCATTTCGAACGGAGGCTTCGGATACATGCAATTGTGATAAAGCGTCGATATGGTACACAGGTGCGTCCGGTACAACAGCAATAGCAGGGTTAGTGAATTTCGCGGCGAATGCATCGTTGAACAGCTCAGCACGGTTCTGATCCTTTGTCACAATTTCACCGTCAGTCGCACGCAGCGCAGGTGATATGCAATATTTGTTAGTGACACATTTTAAAAAAGACCAGTATCGCTTGAGGTTAGTTTTAAAAGCATTGGTTGAGCCTCGCAAGTATTCAAAGTATTTGCAATTTGACTGCGACTTAAAATCTCGTCTTTTATTTACAAAGTCGGCCCTGGTTTCGGGAATAGGGTTCCGACGCATTCGACAATAGGCGGCCTCCTTCAAACGCAAGGCGGTGAGCACCGCCTTATCAAACCACGGTGGCACCCTGCGCCGGAGGACCACCGTCGGGACGTGGTCGGCGATGGCGGAGCTCAGCAGTGTACAAAGTATCTACTGACTCATCGACGTTCATGTCGTCCAGCATTACCCACGGGATCAAAAATAAGCTCCGGCGCAGACCATTGAAGTCGGCGCTTTTATAATTGTACGCAGTACGCCTTGTAACAACAGGTTTCTGATGCATTGGTACCGTACATGAGGCTACCGTTTCTTTGTGATCGGACACCAGCAGGCTATCTCGTACGAAGACGTTAGTTGGCAGTCGCCTGGTGAACACCAAATCTAGTGTCGCATCACCTCTGGTGGGCTCGCACACCCACTGTTTAAGACCTATCATATTGCAGTCATCTATAAATCGAACCGCTCTATTGGTACGTTTCTGTAGGTTAACGGTTGCTACGTCCGATGACGCCGTCCACACGATCTCGGGCAGGTTAAAGTCACCTACGACGAGGAGCCTACAGTCCTGAGGCTGGATGGCTGTCAACGAGTCCGTGATCTTCTGAAGAGCAGTATCGTCGTCGGGTGGTCGGTAGCAAACGACGACAGTCACCGATGGGCCCCGCAGACGGAGTAGCAGCGTCTCCGTGCCGTCAGGATCTGGAAGTCGCAGAGGCAGCAGAGACGTCCGAACAGCACAAGCTACGCCGCCTCCCCGGGATCCTCGGTCACGACGAAACCATGTATGTTGTTCGAAGCCAAGACCCAGCTCGGAGTCAGCAACGGTATTTGCAATTAGCTTCAAAACTCGAATTTATGTAATTTTACATTTATTGTTTTCCACTAAAAACTACATGACGTGATTAAAACGTTATTATCTCCCAAAGTACTCCGCTATTTTCATTGCAATGTTGTGATAAGACGTAGAATTGATGCCGCATAATGTACTGAAAGATTGACGTCGATATATATCATTGTTTTCAAGTTATTCAGAAAAGTGACTTGACATGTGACCTTAATTGGAAAGTTTTAAGTACGCGTTAGGTTTATCGCATTGAGCGCTTTCGAATTTCGAATGCCGCCTTGCGCGTCTCGCTGCGATCATTGGTTCTGAAGATACCAGGGGGGCTAATCCCCCAGTGATCGTGTTACTGAATATACCCCAGTGACTGCCGGGTTAATGCCGATAGTGGGCCCTCTGCAGATCGGCAGGGCCCTTTAAAAGCTGGTAGAGGGCCCTATCCACACTGACTGGGGCCCCTTTCTACGTATTTACATATACATGCCTTTGACAGACTAAGGAAGTGCTGTTATTTATTCGTGTTACAATTTGTTCGGTTCGTGGGCGTTCTTTTATGCGACGTAAGGCATCTTGCGGGCGCCTGGCACCATCCGAAACACTGGGGCCTTCTGCCCCAGGGGGCCCTCGCTCGGTCGCCAGAGGGTCCACCTGGCCTCCATGGGGAGAAGGGGGGGGGCATGACCCCCTCCCCCCCCCCCCCCCCCTGCCTACGCCATTGGTTCCAGATGGGTTTGTGGCCGAACTTTAGCCTATTTGGTTACGAATCTTAGGATGAACCTCTCGGCTGCGATATTCGGACCGTATACCTTGTGCTGAATGCAAAGTATAGCCAAAAGTTTCACTTCAACTTCGATTTCCCCCAAATGTCTGAATTTGGAGATCATCCATGCCTACTGCTCTTTGGAATATGGGGTATTTTGCCCTCGGGCGGGCGCGAGGAGGGTAGTCTGGCATCTTCACCTCTCATCTTGCACTGGCTGTGTGCAAGTTATGGCACGTGTTGGAAATCAAAATGTCCAACAATTTCCAACAATACCTGTAAATTTGCATGTGCTCCGACTATTTTTACTACTTGTCACCATCCGAGCCCTGTCACCATCCGAAAAATACGACGCATGGCTGACAGTGTGGGACGGTCTCATAAACCAGCACATGCCGCTCACTCAGATCAAGGTCCGCAACCGGCCTTGCCCCTGGGTGAGTGAGGACGAGGACATCAGGCAGATAATGAGTGAGAGAGACAATGCCCGAGCTGAGAAGGATAACAACCCGTGCTCCACCACCTGGCAGGCGTACCGCGGTCTGCGGAACGCGGTCAAAGACCGACTTGCCGCCGCCAGAACAGCACACTTCAGGCAACAATTCAAGAGCTCGAAAACAGTTCACTGGAAAGATATACGCAAATATATCGTGTCTGCGGAAAAGCCAGAGCCGCAGCCCAGCTCCGCCGGTTCCGCTGTTCCCACGTGGGCGGACCGTTTAAACCGCTATTTCGCGTCCGTCGGGCCGGACACAGCCGCAGCGCTGAGTGCGGCAGCTGACGAGGGGAGACGTTGCTACCCCGTCCCCCACGCGTGTGCGCGGGCTCCTTCCGTGTCAGGCCGGCAACTCTTCCCGAGCTGTCGGCTGCGCTGGGTCAGCTGGGTGCGTCAAAGGCGAGCGGCGAGGACGGTGTCACTGTGCATTTAATTAGATTAACTTTTCCTGTAATTGCGCCACACCTCTTGTACATCGTAAACAGCTCACTTGTATCTGGCGATGTACCGGCAGCGTGGAAAACTGCTATTGTCACTCCTCTGTTCAAAGGTGGCGACCGTTGCGAGCCAAACAACTTTCGACCTATTTCGATATTGTCAATTGTAGGTAAGCTTTGTGAGCGAGTGGTCGGAAACCAGTTGTCGACATATTTAACCGAGCATCACATCATGTGCGCCGAACAGCATGGCTTCCGTCCGGGCCACTCCACGGAGTCGGCGATGTTGTGTGCTGTCAACATGCTTATTAGCAACATGGACCGTGGCCTCGTCTCGACGTTGACGACGACTGACACGTCCAAGGCGTTTGACAGCGTGCAGCATTGCCGGCTCCTGGAGAAGCTCGGATGGTATGGTGTTGATGACCATTGGTTCCGGGGGTGGCTCGAGGGTCGTGCGCAGCGTGTAGCAGGGTGTTCGACGCCGCTCCCAGTGACGCACGGGGTGGTACAGGGGAGTACTTTGGGGCCGATTCTGTTTTTATTGTTCACAAATGACTTGACTTCTTTTATTCACCATGGCCAGCTCATTATGTATGCAGACGACGCGCAATTTATTGATGCGGATACTCCGGCTAACGTTGGTGACCTCCGTGCCAGAGTGGAGACCACGCTGGACACTGCCCTAAATTGGTTTACGCAAAATCGTTTCAAAATTAATCCCACTAAAACAGATCTTTTGGTTGTGAAATCTAAGCGACTTTCCATTGACGAAAGTTTTGAAATACGTTTTGGATCGCAAAACATCAGACCTTCTTCTTCTGTTAAAGTCCTCGGGGTAATATTAGACTCTGGTTTAAATTGGGAACTCCAAGTATCTGCCATCGTCAGGCGTTGCTACAGTATACTGGTGGGATTGGCGAAGCTGAGCCATCAATTACCACCCGAGACAAAACAGACCATAATCGAAGGGCTTGTTCATCCCCACATCATATACTGCCTGACTGTGTGGGGAAGCTGCTCAAAAACTCAAAAGTATAGGATACAGAAGGCTTTAAATTTTGGTGCCAGAATCATCACAGGACTGAAAAGGTCACAACACATTTCGCCCTCTCTAAAGTCACTTGGGTGGTTTAAAGTAGAAGATCTGCTGACTGAACGTGACTTGGTGGTACTCTACCAGATACTGAGGTCGCCGAAGTCGCCTGACCATCTGCGCGCACTTGTGTTGCCTCGTGCAAACGTATCCGACCGGACCACACGGGGATCAGAGAGCATGATGCTGCAAACTCCACGCGTGCGCACGGAGCTCGTTCGCCGATCATTTCTATGTCGGGCCACCACCGCTTGGAACCGTCTACCAGCTCAGCTTAGGATAGTCGAGTCGCCCGGTCTTTTTCACGCGGGTGTACTGAGATGGCTAAAGGGTGATGGAGTGTAGTTATTTTAAACGTGTTTATTGATTTGTGCTTTTATAATTGTGTTTACTGTATTGACTCTGAAATCGGAAGAGCCACGATGTGGAGATTTTTACGAATACATACATACATACATACATACATACATACATACATTGTACTTTCGATTTTAAAATTGACATTATTTATGAAACACCCTGTAGAAAGGTGCTTCAATAACACACAATCATCTCCTTTGAACTATTGGCAGATACTACGGCTTAGTAAGTACCCGTACTCGCACTGAGTGCTCATCATCCATAACTTCTGTTCCGCTGTCTGAGCAATGCTGAGCCGGCCTGGCCAGTTACCGTGGTCGGCTGGCTGGGAGGGAGGGAGCACATCCGCTGGCTGGGAGTGAGAGAGCACATCCGCTGGCTGGGAGGGAGGGAGCACATCCGCTGGCTGGGAGAGAGGGAGCACATCAGCTGGCTGGGAGGGAGGGAGCACATCCGCTAGCTGGGAGGGAGGGAGCACATCCGCTGGGTGGGAGGGAGGGAGCACATCCGCTGGCTGGGAGGGAGGGAGCACATCCGCTGGCTGGGAGGGAGGGAGCACATCCGCTGGGTGGGAGGGAAGGAGCACATCAGCTGGCTGGGAGGGAGGGAGCACATCCGCTGGCTGGGAGAGAGGGAGCACATCAGCTGGCTGGGAGGGAGGGAGCACATCCGCTAGCTGGGAGGGAGGGAGCACATCCGCTGGCTGGGACTGAGGGAGCACATCCGCTGGCTGGGAGAGAGGGAGCACATCAGCTGGCTGGGAAGGAGGGAGCACATCCGCTGGCTGGGAGGGAAGGAGCACATCCGCTGGCTGGGAGGGAAGGAGCACATCCGCTGGCTGGGAGGGAGGGAGCACATCAGCTGGCTGGGAGGGAGGGAGCACATCCGCTGGCTGGGAGGGAGGGAGCACATCCGCTGGCTGGGAGGGAGGGAGCACATCAGCTGGCTGGGAGGGAGGGAGCACATCAGCTGGCTGGGAGGGAGGGAGCACATCCGCTGGCTGGGAGGGAGGGAGCACATCCGCTGGGTGGGAGGGAGGGAGCACATCCGCTGGCTGGGAGGGAGGTAGCACATCCGCTGGCTGGGAGGGAGGGAGCACATCAGCTGGCTGGGAGGGAGGGAGCACATCCGCTGGGTGGGAGGGAGAGAGCACATCCGCTGGGTGGGAGGGAGGGAGCACATCCGCTGGCTGGGAGAGAGGGAGCACATCCGCTGGCTGGGAGGGAGGGAGCACATCCGCTGGGTGGGAGGGAGGGAGCACATCCGCTGGCTGGGAGAGAGGGAGCACATCCGCTGGCTGGGAGAGAGGGAGCACATCCGCTGGCTGGGAGGGAGGGAGCACATCCGCTGGCTGGGAGGGAGGGAGCACATCAGCTGGCTGGGAGGGAGGGAGCACATCAGCTGGCTGGGAGGGAGAGAGCACATCCGCTGGCTGGGAAGGAGGGAGCACATCCGCTGGCTGGGAGGGAGGGAGCACATCCGCTGGCTGGGAGAGAGGGAGCACATCCGCTGGCTGGGAGGGAGGGAGCACATCAGCTGGCTGGGAGGGAGGGAGCACATCCGCTGGGTGGGAGGGAGGGAGCACATCCGCTGGGTGGGAGGGAAGGAGCACATCCACTGGCTGGGAGGGAAGGAGCACATCCACTGGCTGGGAGAGAGGGAGCACATCCGCTGGGTGGGAGGGAAGGAGCACATCCGCTGGCTGGGAGGGAGGGAGCACATCCACTGGGTGGGAGGGAAGGAGCACATCCGCTGGCTGGGAGGGAGGGAGCACATCCGCTGGGTGGGAGGGAAGGAGCACATCCGCTGGCTGGGAGTGAGGGAGCACATCCACTGGGTGGGAGCACATCGTTCACCGCCCACGGTAGTTCTGGAGGCGACAGCCGCACTGGCGGCACCGAGTTTTCAGCCGCTGCGTGACGTCAGGACCTGGCGGAACCGTAAAAAACTCCCCCGGTGACCATGGCTGGTGGCCTCCGCTGGAAACTTTGGGAGATGCTCGGCTGGCTCCAATGTAAGCCTGAGTGCCCGTATGTCTCACTCATAAGATGGATGGTTCTTGAAGGATCAGAACAGATTTCCCATTAACAATTATCATTCAAGCGAAAGCATGATGTGTCTAGACTTCTGTGAAGTAAATTCCAATGTCATGCCATCTGGTTTGGTCAGTGAGGCGCACAGTCGAATCACAGCGTTTACTAGCGTTAGGCCAATCAGAGTTTGGTCATTGTATCCAGGCACACAGCCAAGGGGGAGGGACGGATGCCCCCCCCCCCCCCCCTGGAAGCTTTCGGTGTGCTGCGCGCGCCGAAAAGGGCCGACGAGACCGCGCGAAGCGCGGTATCATGGGCTCTTTACCACGCGAAGCGTGGTCTTTAGAGAGTTTAGAGCACTTCAGAGGCCCTTTAGAGCCATCAGGGCCCTCTCTGAAAGATCAGAGGACCCATGCGACGTTAAAAAGAGCCCTGTGCATGTCCGAGGGGCCCCTGGCTAGACCGAAAGGGCCCCTGAGCGGGTCAGAGGGCCCCCTGAACACGTCGAATGGGCCCATATCGAGCACAGAGGGGCCCCTGGGCAGGTCGGAGGAGCCCCTGAACATGTCGGCAGGGCGACAAAGCAGCCAGCGCAGTCCCTTGCCAGGTCATTAGGGCCCCTTAGCAGGCTGGAGAGCCCCTGAACAGACCAGAGGGCCCCTAGGAAGTTAAAAGGGCCCCTGTGCAGGTTAGAGGGGCCCATGACCAGACCGAAAGGGCCTCTGGGCGGGTCAGAAGGGCCCCTGAACATGCCGAATGGGCCCCTAGTCAGCACGGAGGGGCCCCGGGGCAGATCGGAGGGCCTTCGGAGCATGTCGGCAGGGGACAAAGCAGCCAGCGCAGTCCCTTGCCAGGTCGGACGGGTCCCTTAGAAGTCTGGAGGGCCCCTGTGCAGATCGGAGGGGCCCCTGAACAGACTGAAAGGGCCCTTGGGCGGGTAAGAAGGGCCCCTGAATGCCGAATTGGCCCCTAGCCAGCATGGAGGGGCCCCAGGGCAGGTCGGAGGGCCCCTTGAGCATGTCGGCAGGGCGACAAAGCAGCCAGCACAGTCCGACCAGAAGAGTCGCTGGGCAGATCGGAAGGGGCTCCTGGGCAAGTCAGAGGGGCCCTGGCTAGACCGAAAGGGTCCCTGGGACGGTCGGAAGGGCCCTTGTTCATGCCGGATGAGTTCCTAGCCAGACTGGAGGGGCCCCTGGGCAGGTCGGAGGGGCCCCTGAGCATGTCGGCAGGGCGACAAAGCAGCCAGTGCAGTCCCTGGCCAGGTCGGAAGGACCTCTGAACAGGCCAAATGGGCACCTTGAAACACAAGAGGGGCTTCTCGGAAGGTCAGAGGAGTCCCTGGTCAGACCGGAAGGGCCCAAAGCACGTAGAGATTCCAGATGAAGATTGAATACAAAGAGGACTTATTCCACAAGGAAAATATTAAAATCGGAGCTTTCGGGTTTATTGTAACACCCTTCGTCAGCGATTAAGAGGCATTCGGTAACAGGTCATTGCTCGTCTTAAAGACGAGCAGTGACGTGTTACCGAATTCCTCTTAATCGGTTACACAGGGTGTTACAATATACCCGAAGGCTCCGATTTTAATATTTTTATTGTGGAATAAGTCCTCTTTGTATTTAATCTATATCACCCACTCCACATCATTAATTTTCGCAGATCCCAGATGAGTCCCTCAACAGGTCGTAAAAGCGTTGAAAAAGGTCGGAGGGGCCCATAGACGATCTGAAAGGACCCTGGGCCTTTCAACAGTAAGAGTCCGGGGAATAAAACTCAAAATTTTCACGCCGCGGAGCGACGCAATTTAACTACAAATTAAATTATATGCGGGTTAGCAGAAAAATCGTGCCGTTTCTCGGCGCATTTATGTGTTATGTTGCTACTTTCTTATACAATTGGGCAAAATAGTTCGCTTTAACACTTTTTCCTCACTTTTAAACGCACAATAACATTTTCAGATTTCCGCAATGTGACGCATTGATGAGAATGCATATCCAGGGCATAAGACTCAAAGTTTTCGCGCCGCTCCGCGGCGCAATTAATTTAAGAGTTCCAGGTCTTGAGCCTAAAAAAAATCCTAGTTGGTACAACTGATTCCAAATCGATGTCGCTGGTTCCTAAGTTGATATGGCAACCCGGGACCGGCCCTCAGCAGTCAGCATGAGCTGCGGGGCCGGTCGGCCGGTCGGTCGGGCGGTGCGCCGGCCATGTTGGCCGACGGATCGCTCGCCCGGACGGTCGTGAGGGGGCGCCGCTTCGCGGGGATGAGCCGCGGTGTAACGCGAGACGGCGCGGGGGGGGGTCCCCCTATAATGATGTTTTTAGTGATCGGATGTGTGATGGTTTGTATGTTGTAATAGTTTCAATGCAATGTTTTAAGTGTTTTGTATGTGCGATTGTGCTGATATGTGTTCAATGATGTGTGCAAGAAAGAAAATAAACTATACAAAGTGAAGACAAAGAAGTTGATATGGCAGTTTCCTAACTTTGCTTCTAAAAGTTGGGATGGCCCAGCCATACCTGTCATTTTGCATTCTCCATCCTTGTAACGTGCCATTTCATCCGTTTTGTTTAGCCCTTTCAACGCTTGGGAAGGGGGCCCTTTCAACGCTCGGGAAGGGGGCCCTTTCGAGGCGCCTCTCCCCCGGACGAATTCCTGGCTACGTGCCTGATTGTATCACAGATTCATCAGCTTTCCGTCAGATGGGTATGTAAATCCTACTCTTGCGGCCCGGCCTAACATGTACATTGCATAAGCACGTGTTGGGGCATTCAGCTGGCGTTTCATGTTAAGTGTGAAACACAATAGGCAAGCGGCTTAAACGCTGAAAACTGGGATGATTACGTAGTTTCTAGCGGTTAACAAATTCGAAAGCTCATGATTCATGTACTCACCCAAAAATATGGCGAAGTTGTGTTGTCATTACGAGCGAGCGCCGTCCTTCCGTGGTGTAGGGGAAAATATGAATATGAGCGGCCCGGCCCGGCCCGTGGCGACGCTTTTTAGAAGCTCATAGCTCTGCAACCGCACGTCCGATTGCCAAGTTGACTTCTTTGCTGTGTAGCCCCACTCAAACCCTACCCTGTTTGAGACCAGAGCCGACTAACGTGGGTGACTACCACTGTGCGTGGTGCGTGCCGCGTGAGGGGTGTTGCAAAGTGTTTTCTCGCAAAAACTCCGCAACGGCTGGGCCGATTGTGTGCAAATTTGGTTTGTGGTTAGGGACCTCTCAGCCGCCGCATTCCCACATGAAAGGAGTGGGGCGCCTCTGCACGTGCGCACGTGCACACCCCTATTATATATCTCAAGAACGGCTGAACCGATTGTGTTCAAATTTGGTGTGTAGTTAGGGACCTTGCAGCCACCACTTTACCACAAGTCAGGGGTGGGGTGCTTCTGCACATGCGCACGTTCACACCCCTATTTTATTTATCTGTAACGGCTGAACCGATTGTGTTCAAATTTTGTGTGTGGTCAGGGACCCTCCGCCGCCGTCTTCCTTCAAGTCAGGGGAGGGGTGCCCCTGGACGTGCGCACGTGCACACCCCTATTCTATATCTCAGGAACGACTGAACCAATTGTGTTCACATTTGGTGTGTGGTTTGGGTCCTTTCAGCCGCCACTTTCCCTCAAGTTAGGTGTGGGGTGCCTCTGCACGTGCCACGTGCGTACCTTTTTTGTATCTCAGAAACTACTTGCCCGATCGAGTTGAAATTCACCATACATTTCCTTCGCGCTCGCTCGTTCATCGCCAACTACGGCGCATTACTGGTAAAAATATTACTGCTGCCTAACTTTGAGTTTAGGTCTCGAATTCAGAATTAATTTGAGGATTGAAAAATGTGCAGTTGCTTTTCATTTGCGTCATCTTTGATACAAGTAACCACAGACTTGCAAATACACGTTTGTACACCGGATGGGATAGGTTAAGAACATGCAGCACGGCATTAATTCGTGCACGGCTTTTGAATATCTCCTTTTGATGTGCCAAAGGCACAGTTTAAGTTTTGGTTTGGTGACATTAATATTCGCTCGGTTTGTTTCAAATTGTGCTGCATGGTACATCGGTGGCATTTTAGTACAGGGAGTTCATTTTGCTTGTGGAAGGTTATATGCTGACAGTATAGTGTGCACCTATCGTAACACTTTCGCGACGTAGCACGCAACATATTTGATTTACACTATGCCTTTGTATTTATTGTAATTTTCATCATATTTACAAAGAAGGCGCTTAATTATGATTTGATCTTTCATCGTCGCTAACATGCAACAATTGTATTGTGGTAGTTATGAAAATACATAGGTATAATTTGTTTAAAGGGAATCACTGGCGGATCTAGCCTCTCTCCGTGAGTGTGTGTGTGGAAGGGGGATCTTCTTGTGGCAAAAAGTACCCTCCATTTTGTTCTCCGTATGTGGGCCGGCCACCTTATTTTGGTATTCGAGCTTAAACAATTCACTTTTCAAATTCACATAAATTGATTTTGTGGGGAAAATATCCGAAAAAATATTTCTTTTGGGGTCAGAAAACCCAAATATAGAATATCAGAGATAGCCTTTTTGAAGACAATGTCATTTCCTTTCTTTTGACGTTTTGTATTTGCAATTTGCTTCAAAACTCTACTTTCTACGATTTTTCAAACATTTATGGTTTTTCCACTAAAAATGGCACGACATGAAGTCATTAAAGCGTCAATATCTCCCACAATACTTCATAAATTGCATTGAAATTTAGTGAGAAGACGTAGAATGGATGCAACATAAGGTACTGCAAGTTTCACGTTGATATCGATCCTAGTTTTCAAATTCTTGAGAAAATCCGGGAGGGGGGGGCAGATTCTGCCCCCCAGTGGGGCGCGGGTTAAGTGCCACCGGAGCTGCTTGAATTGCATCAGGTGCGCTGTTTTGTCTATCATTGAAAGAAAGGGATATATAAAAACTTCAAATTCAATCACTCGAGAAAACAAAACTTCCGTTTTGATGAGGTTTTCTCCTAAGATCATTGTTTTTTTCACGTTCAGTGCAGGAAACGCGCGGGGGGGGGGGGCGCATACCTGTACTGAATGACCCCCCCCCCCCCCAGATTCCTTCGGGAGGATTTTGCCTCTGATTTCCCCCCCCCCCCCCCTCCCCTGGATCCGTTAGTGAGGGGAATGTTTCGCCTTTGTATTAGTTTTGAACTAAGATAGCTATTATCTTGGGCCGTTATTTAAATATCGAAATTATTAAGGTCATTTTCCGCAAAACTTATCCGTTTCTA
Source organism: Chirona hameri (assembly GCA_036785665.1). Classification (NCBI taxonomy): domain Eukaryota; kingdom Metazoa; phylum Arthropoda; class Thecostraca; order Balanomorpha; family Balanidae; genus Chirona; species Chirona hameri. The sequence continues at coordinate 54,492 of JAXIVJ010005656.1, forward strand.
AGCAATTGAATTTCTAATTTGCAAAATGGGGTCTATGGTAGTGCCACCGCTGATTGGCTAACAGCCACTTCAAGATTGTTGGTCTTGGAAGTCAGACGACTTGTTTTTCTCGAACCTTGACTGGATTACCCGTTGCGAGTACGATGTAAACAATGGCCAACGCGATAGGTTGCGGTCCAAGATGAAGTTTTTTGCGTTGTTTGAAGTCTCAGTTATGGATTTATTGTTTTTTAATAAATATTGAGCTATCGCAATGCCTCGCACTCATCATTGTGTTATGTACGGGAGAAGACACACAGGGGTGGTAAAGGGTTTTTAGTGGCCCCGACCAAAAGTATAGCACATACAAAAATGACCCCAGCACAGCTGGGGTAATTCGATTTACTTCACATGAGTACCCAACACCTGGCTGCTTGCTCACATCATCCCTATATTTTAACCAACGCCGTGCTGGGGGTTAGACACCCACCTCAGGTTCTTCGCGGATAGCGGAAAAAGGCGACGCGCAGCGCTGCCATTTTGGGCATAGCTGTTTGTGCATCAATTGTCCACATTATGTTTTTTAAAAAAATCGGGTCCTCTCAGCCGCCGCATTCCCACATGAAAGGAGTGGGGCGCCTCTGCACGTGCGCACGTGCACACCCCTATTATATCTCAAGAACGGCTGAGCCAATTGTGTTCAAATTTGGTGTGTAGTTAGGGACCTTGCAGCCACCACTGCAATATGCTGTTCTGGCCTGGTCATCAGAACAGGCCACGTGACCCCACCTCCCAAAAAAAAACTTGTGGTCGTACCAGTCACAGTTTTGGGATGACCGGTTTTACACTTACAGGATTTCATACGGTCACATATATCTACAATTCGTGTATCTTATATGTTTTATATCAGCGACCTAAGGTCGGTTTAATTTCGTGCCCTCACCATTATAAGTCTAAGGGGAAATATCCAAATGGTTCTTATTCTAAGGAGACGCAAGATAGCAGTCTAATTCCTTCTGGATCATGCTATTATAGGACATTCTTGATGACCTAGGTGCCATTTTGTTCAGTAACCCCTACAGGGTCAGCCGAGGTCATCCGATGCCACCAACAGTTTTGTCAATAACTCTCGACATAATGGCGATAGAAGTGAAACCGACACCAATGTGTTTATCTCGTCGCAACACGTCTTCCCATATTCAACATGACTTACTTGCGTGCTTGACTTGGGTGCTTGGTGCTTAACCACTTGACCTTGAACTGAGGTCACATTTGTAAGTTGATCTGACCTGGTCAACACTAATATGAGTCAAAGCGTCTTGACGAGACAAGCACGATGGCGTCACAATTATTGCCTTGTCGTTATTAGGTAAAACTATTCGTGATAAACGTTTATTAAATAGCCTTTTTGACATTTAATGAGCTCCAAATTCGAGGACACATTAGCGATTCAATTTTTGCAAGAGATTTCCATTGCTTTTTTCTGTTTGTTCCTAGTTGTCATAGTTCCTGTGATATCTGGGAGTTTCTGGAGCGAAGTCCTAAAACTTGAAAATCTGACCTTTGATGACCTCTAGTGACCTCAATATTGACTTGAGGAAAACATATCTGAAAACCTTCGAATATGCCTTTCGAGAGCTTTTCAACGCTTTTTCTGCGTCTTCCTAACCTTTTAATTTTTTCGTTAGATGGTGGGATCCCAAGAAAATCAAATCCATTGTTTAGAGGGCGCCTCCGGCGCCCTCTAGGCGGGGCGCCGGAGGAAAAGTGGGTCTGTTCTGGGCGACTCCGGCGGCCAGAACAGACCCACTTTTTGAGGGGGCGTCTTCGGCGCCCGCTCAAAAGAGGAGGGGGTCCGGGGCACCCCCCCCCCCCCCCCGGTAGCGACGCCCCTGCCCGCATCCTTCGCAGTCATGAGCGGATTCAGAGAGGGGAGGGGCCATGCCCCCCAAACCGCCTGAAATCGGCGCAAAACTGACACATTTACTGATATATAAAACAATCTAAACAACTTTTACTAAAGAACATTTGTTTTAAATCAACTCGCAATGCATATTGCATAATCATGCGAAAACCAATGAGTTTTCAGAATTGTGTGATATTTTTGGGGGATCCCCCCGAAACACCCGTTATCAAGGGCGCCGCCACCTTCCGAAAGTTGGGAGGAGAGGGGGGGGGGGGCGGAGACATTCTGAAGTCGATTCTTTCCATGCAACACCCATAGGCGTAATGTTAAAATCCGAAAATGTTGGGGGGGACACGTCCCCCCTGTGGCGGAGCCCCTGCCCGTTCTGGATCCGCCTTTGTTCACAGCAAGACTCGACACTTGGCTCAATTATCGCAATGATACACAGGTTATACCGTAACCAACAGCATTTGCGTGCGCCGAGCATTTCAGCCGTATAAGTAATGATAGGGTAGCATGGGGCAGGACGCCCCATTAGATGCATTTTGCTGAAAATCTCGTTTCCTATTTGACGGAGGCGGCGAGTGATAACATTTTCACATAGTTTGTAGATTTGGCTTGTATTCTGCATCGCCTAATTCTACCTTCTTCAGTTAACAAATTTGTAGGCGGCGATTTTCGAGGAGCCTGCAAAAGGGGCGTATTACCCCACCCCTGGGCAAGACGCCCCCTGTCGATGGGGCAAAACGCCCCATCCCCTCGAACTTGGCTCCTATGCAGAGTAGGCGAAAACCAAACATACCGTTTGATAGCTCGTCGGAATTAATATGGAAACTATTTAGTCATTTGTTTGGCACAGGTCAATACTTAGGCCAACAGAGGTAGACAAAAGTCACCATGGTAACTCCAGGAATCTGTCTCAGATTTCCCCAAATATCTCGGGAACTTATGATAACTGGGAACAAACGGAAAAAAGAAATCAAAGGCTCTTTAAATATGCATTCGCTGGGCATATGTCCATTATTTAGATCAGTTGAACAGTTTAGGCACAATAGGTCATCAACGGTTAAGCAACGGTCTTGCCCCAAGACGAAAGGGGCGTTTTACCCCCATTGCGTGCTTTCGATGAACAGCGAGCCAAGTCCAAAAACGTGCATGGACCCATAAATCAGCAATAGACCCTTTCCTACATCAGATTCTGACCTTTCAGTTGGCTCGAATTATCTGGAAGAAAAGAGTTGAGAGAAAGAATGCTCCTTGTCCATTTCAGTACTGAAATAACAGAAAACTCTCCAAAAACAGACTTTTACTTATATCTCTGGAAAGCTTCGCAGAAATTATGTCGCCTTCTATGAGTTCACCGACCATATGTTGCTTGTTTTGTAGAGCAAAATATTTTTCCCTGGGACCTTTTAAATTCCTAGATATCTTGGTGAGGCGTTTTACCCCGGTGTTGCCCCATCTTACCCTATATGGTTGAGATGTTGGCATTGCAAATCATGAACCAGCTGTAGGCAGAACGAAATGAAACGAAATGATGGGACAATGTAACAGCGTTACAGGGACGCAGCCAGGAGGGCTACTGGGGCCTAGCCGCCCCCCCCCCCCCTGAGCAAACCGGTTTACACTAGATAAAAATGCGATTCAGCCACTAACGTGCCCCCCCCCCCCCCTGATACAAATCCTGACTACGTACCTGCAGCGTTACCGGCTCCAAACCAGCGATAGGCACCAGAGCTGCGGCAAACGCCACACAGCATGCGACTCAACAACGAAAACTACACTGGCACAGCCGCGGTAAAACAAACACAAACACCATCCGAAGCAGACACAACCATATCCTGCGCGGGTTCATATCCGGCAGGCGGCAGCGACATCCAGCAGGTCGACGATCAAGCTGTTGTAATTGTTGTTAATGTTGTTGCTGTGTCACTCTAGACCGCTTCAGTCGGTTGTAGCCTGACGGCTCTGGAGGGACCTGGCGGCGGCCCCCCAGGGCCGCCACAACTCGGCTGCTTCGCGCCTCCTCTAATTCCGGTTGGATCGTCCCGATCGTTCTCAGTCTTGTTCCCAGCAACGCTGGGCACTCGATCAGGACGTGGTATGGTGTGTCGGCCGTCTCTCTCAGATGGGGCACCGGGCCCCCTCGCATGTGCCTATTTCATCAATACCGTTCCTATTCTCCCGATGTATTTTGCTTGGAAATAGTTAAATGTGCGATGAATAGTGCTTCGCATTGCGGTACTAAATGTCATTTAACAATTGGAAGAGCAGCAATAAGCGGCAAAGCTCATACACTCGCCGAAAAGTTGTCCTCCTGCGAGAGATTCGAACACGGATCTCCAGATTTGGAGTCTTACCGATTACGCTATCGTGCGTGGGGGCGTCTCCGCGCGGATAAACCGCATAGGGATAAAATTGCGGTTGTCAACGTTGTCATGTGCAGCGAAAACTTCACCCCTCACGCAGTAAGAAATCGGCTAGGTTAGGTAAAAAAATGGTAGAGGGGTTATCTCGAGAAAATTTAACTATCTTTCTTTTTAGAGTAGTTTCTTGCAAAACGGGCGAATAGCATTCGAGATATTGCTTCCCGAAAAAGGGCCTTTTAGCGCTGAACGCACACTGACGTTCGGCCGGTAGGGTGCTATGACGTCATGCGGTCCTAAGCCAATCAGCGGATCCGCCGACCTATTGCCACTTTCGCCTATTGTAAAAGTGCCGGACCGGACGCAGAAATGTGTAAACAATCACGTCGCCGGCTTTGTGTAGGAGGGATTGTGCTGTGCGATTTCATGGATTTTCGCTACTACTGTCAAGGCGGCCGCACACTACGCATTCGGCGCCCCATATCACTGCGAAATTCCGCCTGGGAAAATCGCGGCGATACCGCTGAATATCGTCCTTTAATACCTATAGTATATAGTTATGCCGACCGCCTTCGGTCATCTCGGTGGTGTGACGGGTAGCGCGTTAGACTTCAGTCCCGCAGGGTCAATTTTTCGATAGGATATGCATAGGCATGCACTCATTTTCGGCGAAAATAACACCAGCCATCACCGTTTACTCGTCGCAGCGCGGTTGCAGGCCTGCAACAATAATCTTACAGCACAGGTATATGTATCTATGGCTTTACGCAGCAGCAACGAAGGAATTATTGAAAATGAATCTAAGTGCCTTGAAAAACAGACATTGCTTCAACTTTTGGCTCGTTTTTCGATCTTTGTACGAACTTGGCGCGGCCTCTGCGCCAGGAACTGTCGCAGATATACGTTTATGATAACGAAAACGTGTCTCGTTGTTGTGTATTTTTTTGTTGCGATTTTTTTTTGTCTGTGATTTGTGTATGATAACGGATGGCTCAGAATTGGCAAACACAATCGAGCCGTGGCTCTATTTTTTTTTATTATAACCTCTGATGTCCATGATTCCTTGATCAGGCCAGGACCGGCAAGCTTTGACGACTACCAATTTGAATTGTAATTATATGATATGACCGAGTGTATTGTGTACACCACAAACGTAGTGCCTCCCACACTTATGTCGTATTTTAGTGCTACGGGCATAGACCATGTTACAGATTAAATTTCCTTCGTTTTCCTTTCGGAGCAGCGGTGTGTCGAAGGG
>JAXIVJ010005656.1:67500-72362 GCA_036785665.1 Chirona hameri
CCACTGGGTGCGGCGCTGGGCTGGACCTGGACAGAAACCGACTGAGATAACCAGTCTGAGATGAATATTGCCAATGGGGGAACTATATGGGGGAGCTATATGGGGAGCTATATGGGGGAGCTATATGGGGGAGCTATATGGGGGAGCTATATGGGGGAGCTATATGGGGAGCTATATGGGGGAGCTATATGGGGGAGCTATATGGGGGGCTATATGGGGGAGCTATATGGGGGAGCTATATGGGGAGCTATATGGGAGGCTATATGGGGGAGCTATATGGGGGGAGCTATATGGGGGGAGCATATATGGGGGAGCTATATGGGGGAGCTATATGGGGAGCTATATGGGAGCTATATGGGGAGCTATATGGGGGAGCTATATGGGGGAACTATATGGGGGAGCTATATTGGGGAGCTTTATGGGGGAGCTATATGGGGTGCTATATGGGGAAGCTATATGGGGAGCTATATGGGGGAGCTATATGGAGGAGCTATATGGGGGAGCTATATGGGGAGCTATATGGGGGAGCTATATGGGGAGCTATATGGGGGAGCTATATGGGGGAGCTATATGGGGGAGCTATATAGGGGGAGCTATATAGGGGAGCTATATAGGGAGATATATGTGGGAGCTATATGGGGTAGCTATATGGGGGAGCTATATGGGGGAGCTATATGGGGAGCTATATGGGGAGCTATATGGGGGGGGGGCAATATGGGGAGCTATATGGGGGAGCTCTATGGGGGGAGCTAGATGTGGAGCTATAGGGGGAAGCTATACGGGGAGCTATATGGGGGAGCTATATGGGGGAGCTATATGGGGAGCTATAGGGGGAGCTATATGAGGAGCTATATGGCGAGAGAGCTATATGGGGGAGCTATATGGGGGAGCTATATGGGTGGAGCTATATGGGGGAGCTATATGGGGAGCTATATGGGGAGCTATATGGGGGAGCTATATGGGGAGCTATATGGGGAGCTATATGGGGGACCTATATGGGGAGAGCTATATGGGGAGCTATATGGGGAGCTATATGGGGAGCTATATGAGGGAGCTATATAGGGGGAGCTATATGGGGGAGCTATATGGGGGGAGCTATATGGGGAGCTATATGGGGAGCTATATGGGGGAGCTATATGGGGAGCTATATGCGGGGATCTATATGGGGAGCTATACGGGGGAGCTATATTGGGGAGCTATATGGGGGAGCTATAATGGGGAGCTATATGGGGGAGCTAAATGGGGGAGCTATATGGGGGAGCTATATGGGGAGCTATATGGGGAGCTATATGGGGGAGCTATATGGGAGAGCTATATAGGGAGCCTATATGGGGAGCTATATGGGGGAATTATATGGGGAGCAATGTGGGGGGAGCCATATGGGGAGCTCTATGGGGGAGCTAGATGGGGAGCTAGATGGGGGAGCTATATGGGGGAGCTATATGGGGGAGCTATATGGGGAGCTATATGGGGAGCTATATGGGAGCTATATGGGGGAGCTATATGGGAGAGCTATATGGGGAGCAATATGGGGGAGCCATATGGGGGAGCTCTATGGGGGAGCTAGATGGGGAGCTATATGGGGAGCTATATGGGGAGCTATATGGGGGAGCTATATGGGGGAGCTATATGGGATGCGAATATGTATGAGCTGGATGGAGAAGTTTTGGAGGATATGCACATGGGATGATGAGCTATTCGCTCCGGTAACTTAATCAGCTGAACTGGAATGTTTAAAAGTATTGTGCTAGCCTACCAGTGAATGGGCTGAGAACTTCGTAGGATGGAAGCTGGGCTGACCAAGCTTACCGACGAGCACAGGGTATGAGCAATCTTCCGTTTAATGAGGGACACTGGGCTTATCTGGTGGGGGCAAATAAGTCCGGCAGTGAGCTTACCTGAGCAGCTGTTTTGACCCGCTGAGTTGGATAGCGGCTGACGGCTGACGGCTGACGGCTGACGGCTGACGGCTGACGGCTGACGGCTGACGGCTGACGGCTGACGGCTGACGGCTGACGGCTGACGGCTGAAGGCTGGACCAGACGCTGCCGGTGGTCTCAGCAGCACCGGTCGACTCGACCACGAGACTGCTGCTGGCCACGCAGCTCGACGATTGAGTTGGGTCGGCGGCGGCGGCGGCGGCGGCGGCGGCAGCGGCGGAGGTCGCCGATCGACTGGCTCCGTGCTGCTAGGCCTGCAGACTGCTGCGCAACAGCAGCATATGGTGCGCCATGTGCAGCCCTTCCGGCGCCGAGAGCTGACAGTCTGTCCATGAATGCGATCTGTTAGCAGAGTGGGGATGCCTGTACGCTGATATATTCTCTGTTGTCACATTTTCCCTTTGGAGACATGATTGATCACATCCAGGATATTATGAATGGGAAGTGTCAAACCATTTTCGGTTTTTCTGCATGCACTGTGTAAATAATGTTACCCCTTAAATGTGATTGATATCTCAGGAGCAGCATTTGCATGAATTGTATAGACGTTTATATTAATTTAAGATGGATTGAAACAACAGCTGACACTATTCATATCTAGACGTCTTTGACACATTGTTCACTCATTGCAAAAACATAGCTGATTCAATTTTATATTTGTATGCTTCATATGAGTCTTAAAAAGAAAAGTTTTCTATTATAAACTATTATAAAAGAAAAAAAGTAGTTAGTTGCACCATTAAGTTTCCCATATCTCGGTAATGTTGATATGCTGGCAAATCTAATATCATCTGCATTAACCCGTGCCCCGCTGGGGCCAGAATCTGCCACCCTCCCAGATTTTCTCAATAACTTAAACACTATGGTAAATATCGACGTGAAACTTTCAGTACCATTATGCAGTATCAATTATACGTCTTCAACAACATTTCAATGAAATTTACCTGCCTTTTTTGGGGGGGGAGAAGATAGTGACGTTTTAGTGATGTCGTGTCATGCCAATTTTGGTGGTAAAACGATAAATGTTTGAATATTCGTATAACATCGAGTTCTGAAGCCAATTGCAAATACAAAACGTCAAAAGAAGGGAAATGACATTATCTTCGAAATGACTATCTCAGATTTTTACAATTTAAAGTTTTTGACCCTCAAAAACGCAAAAAAAAATGAGAGAAAACAATCTACAAAATCAAATTTCTCAAAGATATTAAAGGGAAATAATGACCTTTTGATTTATTTATCTGCACTATTTTATTATACATGTATGGTGTCAAATTGATCGCATCTCAATTTCGAAGTGAAATAACAACTTTTTATATTTCAAAATTTACATTTTGGGAAATTAAAAATATGTTCTTATATATGGTGACGAACAGTATGATCCATCACTATCTCTGGTTTGAATGTTGATTCGTTAACAAGTCATTGGGCCAGAAATGAAGTAAGTGCGCCAAGAATGCACTTATTCTACGTCCCGTATTTGGTCCAATGAAACAAATCGCCGACAGTAAATAGGTCGCCGTTGGGTGCATACGTGAACTTCCTATTTCATTGCCATTTTTTGCATTGTTTCATGACGATTTAAAAAAAGTATTTTTAATTATAAGCTTAAGCCTAGTGTTATGATGTCGGGCTGATGGCGAGCTCACCACCCAGAGACAAAACAAAACACAACTCCTAATGTTGAAAATACATGACCAATTTTCACAAACTGAGGGTCGCAACCATCGTTGGCCGTCGTTGGGTCGCATAAGTTAATTGCTAATTTGGTTGCCTTTTTATTCAATGATTGTTGATTTTTTAAGGGACAGTCTGGCACATAATCACGATAAACAGAATGGAAGGCATATTTTCCATACCATTTCGTCAAAAAGCAATACCGGATTTTGGTGAACACCGAAATTCGTTACCAAGTACTTGAGAGTATCGGTCGTTTAACCCGCCATTGACTGGGGTCTCCAGCCGAACGCACATTGACTGGGGGGGGGGGGGGGGGCGTTAAACGTCCCCTGGTTATCTTCCGAACAAATAGATCGCAGCGAGACGCCGTGAAGGCGGAAATCGAAAGATCGCAATGACATGAATCTAAAGCATACTAAAAAATCGTCCAAAGTGAGGTCAAATGTCAGGTCACGGTCAGGTCAAGGGTCAAAATCGACGTATTTGAGCTTATGGGCCATATTTTCCATCCAAAGCCTTCGATTAAGACCAATGATCACCCAAAAGTGCTTCCAAAGGTATGATACACATCCCACATGACCTAAAGTGAGATTTTTGGCCAAGGTCAAGTGTCAAGGTCAGGTGATAAAAGGTCACTATGCTTAAAAATATCTACGAAAGTCATGCAACACATGTTTTATGAGTTATTGTCTACGCATAATTCCGATAGTGATAGTCATTTTACCACCTGACTTCATCTACGTGAAGTTAATGTCAAGTTCAGGTCAGTTTTCAGGGATGTGCTGGGGGCTGATGCCAGCGGGCCCGAGGCGCTGCCGGCGCACGGTGTCCGCACCGTGTTCAGCAACCTGGGCAACACCAAGTTGAAGCTGCTGCACCCGCTCGGGCCGACCAGTCCATCACGAACTTCATGGACAAGAACCCGTCGGCGGCATGCACCACATCTGTATCGAAGTAGACAACATCGCCCATGCGGTGGCCTCGCTGCAGCAGCAGCAGATCCGCTGTCTGAACGAGCCGCGGCCCGGCGCCCACGGCAAGCCTGTCGTCCTCCTCCACCCCAAGATTGTGCCGGTGTGTTGGTGGAGCTGGAGGAGGCGTAGGTGACGCTCCGGTCGGTGGCAAGAGTTGTAGAGGGCGCGCCAGTCGGCTGGGTAGATGTGGCATGTGCGCTGTGGATGAGGAGCTCTCAGTGTAACTCTGTAGCGGATGTGGATTTATATGAGATTATATGAACGATAT
>JAXIVJ010005657.1:0-22500 GCA_036785665.1 Chirona hameri
CCTGACTTGTGGGAAAGTGGCGGCTGAGGGGTCTCTAACCACACACAAATTTTCACATAATCTGCCCAGCCGTTGCGAAGTTTTTGCGAGAAAACATTTTCAACACCTCTCACGCGGCACCCGCCACGCGCAGCAGGGGCGCATGCCGTGTTTTTTTTTTGGGGGGGGGGGATCCAGTGGCGTATTTCCAAAAAGTTGTTGAGCGACGGGAGGAGGGGGGGGGGGGGGGGGGGGGGGTAGGCAGGTACGTCGCCGATTTTTTTTTTAGTTGGGGGTCGGCTGAAATGACAAAAAAAAACATTTTATGCGTGTATTTAAGCCTTTGCAGCATTTTTAATGTGGTTTTCATGTTATAGTAGGTACTTGTTATTTAGCGCCGCGAAGTGGCGCGAAATTTTACGGGTTTGCCTAATAAAACCAAGAAATATGGGCCTTGTAGAGGATAAGAAGCTAAAAATGTTATTCATTCAATTCACCGTTACAACGAACCAAAGACGATGACGATGGCTTCGTTATGACGATGGCTACCGATGTGACGCCGCGAAGCAGCGTTAATTTTTTATTTTAGGTCGTGGAAAACGAAATTTTAATATTGGAACCAGTCCATGAGTGGAGCCAAGCCTCGGGTAACCCCTAATCCTGGTTGCACATCTCGGTATAATGCAAACATATTGAAATTAAAGTAGTTTTTCATATACGTATTCCTCGGATAGTAAATAGCGATGACCGGTGGCAATCAGCGCTCAATAGTATAGGTACATAACTGTATACATATGTACCGAACTGTAACAAACAACTGCTAACAGTGCAAACTGTTTAAAATCTGCAATAGGCAGAACGACGTTTCCGCGCATAAATGGCCCTTGTGGATCTGGATGAGCCTGGGGGCGAGATGGCCTGGGTCGAGATGGTCCTGGCCTGGTCCTACTATTAGCTCTTCGGTCCAGGAAGTTGAGCACCGCTGGAGCAGCTTCCGGGGGCCGATGTACGCGTCTTTGCGTTCGCGTCGCCTTTTCTCCGAACTCAGCAGACTAGCTAAACATGTAGCCCGCTTTAATATTTTATGAAGGAAATGGGCCCTGGGGCTAGCAATTAGGTACATACCACCAAGGAGAGCCTCTGCCAGGCACTTAATTAATTAATTTGTCCATTTCCCAAATTTGTATAAGCAATTGCGAATTTTGTGTCATGTTACAACAACAACAACAACAAACATTTATTGGAAGCCAAACAATAACAACAGTGGGTAGTGGGGGGATGGTGCAAAGGCACACTTGGCCTATAACGAGACACCATCCCCCGCGCGACATTTTGCATTTATACACCTGACCATCATTGTTTAGTCAATGACCGCAGCAACAGCTTCGCCCCCCGCGCGTGCCGAGCTCCTCTGCTAATTTGAACGGAAACGTTTTGTGTCGGAAATATATTTTTGGAAAAGATATGCTACCCTCTGAGAACTTGAAGTGCTAATGCTTGTCCCATGTGTATAAGTGTGTCGTATTGTTTGGTGGTAGTGAAGTGAGTGAAGTCAGTGTTTAGTTCTGTGGAGATATGTTGAAAGAGACTTTGTCTGAGTTGCGCGTAAAGTGGGCAGTGTAACATGAAGTGCAATGTGGTTTCTGTTCTGTGTCCGCATTGGCAGTGTGGGTGAGGGGATTTTTGTATTTGGAACAGGTGTGCATTTAGATCTGAATTTCCTAGCCGTAGTTGAGTGTGTATTATGTTACCGCATTTGGAGCCGAGAGTATAATAACTAGGTGGATGCCTTGCTCCCAACAAAGCTGTGATATCTTTTTTGAAGGTTCGCGATGATTGTTGGGACCGTACATGTGGTGGTAATTTGTTCCATTTACGAGTAGTGTCGGGTATGAACGATTTTTGAAATCGTGAAGTTCTATTTTAAGGAAGCGTCAAAGTGTTCGAATTTCTGAGTGTCCTAACTGTGTCGGTGTGTCGTGGTTGGGGGAAAGTTTGTTTAATATAGTCTGGAACGAACGTACATCTGGATAGGTGCCAGAAGAGCGTTAGTCGATGCATTTCTCGTCTAGTTGTTAGTCGGTCCCAACCAAGCTCGCGTCTAAGTTTGTCAGTGGAAGTTCTAAAATATGTCCCGGTAACAAGTCTAGCAGCGCGGTTTTGCAGTGTCTCTAGTCTGCGTTCGTCGTAAGCTGTGAGATGCCCATCGAAAATGGCGTCACAGTAGTCGAAATAAGGTCGTATGTACGTCGTGTATATGTTTTATAATAGTGTGCGTGTAAGTTTGGAGGCAACTGTGTAGAGAGGGCTAAGTGCATTGTTGACTTTGCGAATTATTTCGTTAACGTGGTTGTGGAATCGGAGTTCTGTTGACAGAGTGAGTCCTAAGTGTTTGTGTGAGTCTGTCGTCGGGATTGTTTGTCCAGCAAAAGTCAGTGTCGGTGAGGGGTGTTGGGAATTGTTTCTGAAAGTCTGGCAGATAGTTTTTGCAGGACTGAAAGTTATGGCCCATCGCCTGCCGTAGTTTTCAATTATGTTTAGGTCACGTTGGAGGGATTCCTGAACATTATCTACGTTTATCGTTGAGTGTGATGAGTAAAGTGATATGTCGGCAGCATATAATAAAGCTGTGTTTTCGGTTTTGTCAGCTAGTCCGTCAAGGTAGATAATTGCTAGTAAGGGGCCCATAATGGATCCCTGTGGGCAGCCAGCGTCTATTGTCTGTAATGTTGAGTACGTGTTCCCCAGCCTAACCCTGTGTCGTCTGTCTGTCAAGTATGATTTAAGCCAGTCACATACTTTGTCAGTAAAGAAAAAGTCAGTTTGACATTTATATAGTAGTCCTGCGTGCCAGATTTTATCGAAATATTCAGTGATGTCGAGGTATACGGCTGTAAAGTCATGTCCCTGGTCCAGTGATTTGTACAGCTTGTGTGTCATGTGTGCGAGTTGAAGTTGAGTGCTATGATGGGGCCGGTACCCGCTCGGCTTGTCCGACAAGAGGCGATTAGTCGTAAGGTGTTCGTAAATGCGATTGAACACAATTCTTTCTAAAAAAAAAATCGATAGGCAAGAGAGCAGGCTAATTGGACGATAGTTGAGGGGGTTGGAGGCAGAGTCCTTGTTTTTGAAAATAGGAGTAATATTGGCAACCTTCCAAGTGCTCGGAAATGTTGCAGTATTTAGTGACTTGTTAAAGAGTTTTGTCAGTGGTTCATATATAAGAAGAGCGCACATTTTTAGTATCTTGGCAGGAAGTTGGTCTGGACCAGTTGATTTGTGCACGTCTAGTGAGTTAAAAAGTGTAAGCACCTCTTGCTCTTCAACTTTTATCTGACTCAGAGCGGGTACCGGCCTCACGTCCGTGTTTATGTCAATGGCTGGTAGTGAAGGTGTTTCTCCTAGTTGTGTCTGTGAGGCAAAGTTGTCATTAAGTAAGTTGGCTTTTTGTTGTTCGTCAGTAATGGTGTCTCCGTCCGGGGTGTCTAGAGGTGGAATAATTAGTCCTCTCTTACGTCCTATAAGAGTCTTAAGTGTCTTGTGATATTTGAAAGGATCATGCTTCTGGTCTACAAGTTTGTTAGCTGTAGTCTGGATGTGTTGGTCGCGTTGCCGTCTATTTAATAATGAAACATAGTTCCTCTGTCATCTCCATCGGTCCCAGTCCTCAGAGGTCTGTCGTTTGTGTGCAAGTCTGAACAGTCTGTCTCTCTTATTCATGTTGTGTTTCAAGTAACTAGTCATTCATGGTTTGTCTTTAGGTTGGAAATGTATAGTCTTTGTTGGGATTGCTTGGGATGCAGCTTCTAGTATTACTGCTGTTAAGTTCTCAGTTGCATTGCTTATGTCTCCATCCAGTACTCTGTCCCAGTCAGTGACCATTAAGAGTTGAGTCAGTTTTTCAGCATCTAGTTTGTCATAGTCCCAGATAGTAATTGAGTTGTGAGGAAAAGTGGGTGGTGATATGTCTAGTGTTGCAAAGACTGGGTAGTGGTCAATTGTGGAAAATGGGGGAAGTATGCCAAATTCTGTTATGATTTGAGTGTTGTTTGTTACTACTAAGTCTCTCAGGTTAGCAATATGTTCAGTTACTCTTGTAGGTTGATCTATCAATTGGGTCATGTCTAGTGTCTCAATTGTTTCTTTAAGTCTCATGTCAAAAAGTGTGATGCCACTATTTTCAGAATATTTGTTGTCTAAGTAAATGTTACCCGAATTGAAGTCCCCCATTATAATTACTGCTGTGGGTGAGAAGTACTGTGCTGCAGTGACACTGTCAGTAAGTCTGTCAGTGAAGTCTTTTAGTCTGTCAGTTGACAAGTTAGGAGGAAGATCCAAGCAACATGTTAAGATTTTGACCTTGTTGATTTTGATCATAGTCCAGGTCCACTCCTCACCATCTAGTTCTAAGTCTGTTACTCTGGTAGCCGAAATGTTTCCTCTGATATATGTGGCTGTGCCCCCTCCGTACCTGGTTCTATTATTCAAGAATGGTGGGTGAAAATGTGGCAGTTCGTAGAGACTAGGATGCACAGTGCTGTTCAATTTAGTCTCAGTCAGCATCAACACATCAATACCATTATTTTCTGTGAAACAGGTAAGCTCATCTAGTTTTCCAGGTGCCGTTATGCTGTTGATGTTGACATGACATATTTTGAGTTTCTTATCTACTGGTCCTGGATTGGGTTCTACTCCTGCAATTAGGAGAAGAAGCAGTGCATTTGTGTGTGTAATCGTGCCTAGGTGTCTCCATTGTGATGTTGTGTTGACAGGTGTTGTTGTGTGTGCTTTGGTAACTGTTGTATTGTGTTGTGCAGGGTGTTGTGAAAGGTGTTTAAGTGTTCCCCAGAGGGTAGCTGCTTGTTCGTTTGGAATGAGAGGCAAAATGATGTGTTCAGCAACAGAGCAGGGCACCGCAAGTTTGGCTAGTCGTCCGCAGATCATTAACATGAGTTAAGCAAATCAGGCTGTGGCAATCAGACACCAAGTGGATTTATACGCAATTGCATGGCCAAGACGAAAGTTATCTCCTTGTGTACACTGTTGCTCAATGTGTAAGCTTTGTTTACAAAAAATCATAAATAAGGCCTAATACATAAACATGGGTACATGGGTACATACATTAACATTAGCAACCACACACATTGAAGGCTGCAACAGTGTGTTGCAGAAACAAGTACATACAAACATCAATAACTTATTGTTGATTTCAGAACATGTTAACTTGAACCTTTGGTTACAGTACGACTAGAAAAAATGTACATTCATACCAAATGTGAAATATCATGCTTCACAATCTCATTACCAAAATCATGACTTTCTCTACTTCAGGTAACAATCTGAGATCACAATGGCAGTCTGCACAATCATGTTTAACAAGAAACACAAAATAAAGACCCTCTGCTCGCGTCGCGTCGCGAAGCGGCGTGAAATTTTTAAGTTTTAACTGTGGATAGCTGGATTTTGACTGCTGCAAAGGCAATTTTTACAGCTGTACGTCTGACCGTTTTGGGCAGGGGGGGGGGGGGCAAGTGATAGTTTCAGGACCATTGGTGGGGGGGGGGCACTTGCCCCCCCCCCCCCCCTGAATCCGCCCCTGACGCGCAGTGGTAGTCACCCACACCCAAATGAGTCAGCACTGGTCTCAAACAGGGTAGGTTGGATGGGGCTGCTCAGCAAAGAAGTCCGCTTGTCAATCGGACAAGCGGTTGCAGAGATATGAGCTTCTGAAAAGTGTCGCCACGGGTTGGGCCGGGCCGGGCCGCTCATATTCAGATTTTTCCCATACACCACGGAAGGACGAGCGAGCGCGCTCCGCTCGTAATGATTTAACAATCTTTCTGAACATGACTTGAACGTAGCTTGCGCAGATTTTGTCCCAAATAGGTACATTACAGGAATTGATTTGTATTTATTCACCCGTTTACCCAGGTTACGTTTAATACACCCTTCAAGCACTGCAAATTCTAAGGATATTTGGTAACATTCTCATATTTTATAATGGAAGCTTATGCAAATATCCACATAAAACGCAGCGTTTCCGGGGTGCATTGAACGTCACCCCATCTTATCTCAGTGTAGGTGCCTAGGTATATGCCTGAAAGCTAAACAATCCAGGGTTGTGACAGGTGATGTATTTGCAGAGGTAAGACAAACATGTGCAAAGTTGTGCAGCAGCGCTCAAAATGAGTTTTCAAGCTTTTGGAGTGATCTCCTAGTTAGAGCGTGCTTTTGAATCTGACGGGGAGCTTTTGACAGTGAGGGGGTGACTTTTGGGCTCAGGGGTTGCTCGATCATCCCCAAAACCCTTAATTCTCCACTTATGACTCTGCCTCTCAGCAAACTAACGGGATGGCCCTGAATGAAAGTGATTTGATTCGAATGTGAGTCGAATGTGAGTACAAGTTTGGCTCACGACTCTGCGTCGAGCGCAATTCTGATTTGGAGTGGCCCGGTGAGTCCAGGAGCGGCCCAGGTGAACCCGCATGTCACCACGCGGCAAACCCGGCCCAGCCTGGCCCGGCTTTCCACAGTAGGAGAGGCAGCCGAGTACAGCGCGGCTCGGAGTGACAGCCTGGCCTCATCCATCGCAATCGACAGCTGCGGAGTCGGCGCCGCAGGAGACCGGCTCGAGTGGCGGCTGTGGCCGGCCAGTAGGCAATAACACGGTAACGGCAGGTCAGACCTGGTGAGAGACCCGCCGGGGTCCCATGGCACACTCCATGTTGCGATGAAGGGTGTAGTTACGGACGTCAGTCTTAGCGGCATCAACCCCACGTATGTTCGCGTGTAGAGCGGTGTGGCACCTGGGACCGGAGCTGGGGCCGGAGCGACTTGAGATCCTGAAGGACCCACGTTGTAACTGCAGGATTCAGGAAATATGCCTGAATAACTTGTCTATACAACTCTGGTTCACTTAGTTGCCTATGCAGCCCTGCTAGAAAGCTCCGCAACCTAATGCACTTTGTCGAGTCAATAAGGAGCCCGAAAGACAAGACCAGCGGAATGCTGTCCGACGATAACACTTTGTTAAATGTCACAGGCAAACGCATCATTGGTGTGTGCTTATGACAATAAGTATTCTGACCAAGCACGTAAACATAATTTTGTATCGGGGGGGGGGGGGGGCATGTCGGTGGTATAAATAAATTTCGCTCCTCAGCCATTGGGAGGGGGTAGTGTCGGATCGTCAGAGATTCTCGTTTTATCTAGTGTACATTTGTTTTGCTCAGGTGGGGGGGGGGGGGGGGGGGGGGGGGCATGGCCCACGTGCCCCCCCCCCCCCCTCTTGGCAACGTCCCTGATTCTGACCGTCCAAGCCACTTCTTTGTAAATGGAAGTTACTAGAGGATGGTTGAACCGTTCAACCGTTAGTCCGTTAACAGTAAACACAATTGTTTTCGGGAAGTCCGCTCCGCTAACCCGTTGACCGGGTAAGGTAACCCATTGCTATTTTTCGGAACATATAACTCAGAACTCAGAAGAGGGCTTATCCCGACCATTAAAATCAGATGATCGGGGTCCCTGTTAAGATGTTAAGCGCATAGTTTGTTGTTTTCCCGCTTACCTCCTTCGGTATCTCATATAGGGGAAACAATCACCTTGGGGAAACTCAAACTTGGGGAAACAATCGCCATCTCACGGTATATGTAATGGACAGAACCTTTTCGAATCAGCACGCGTTCAGCGCATGCTTCCCACTGACCCCGACCGCCCGCCGTCCAGTCTGACCGGTCACGTGACATGTCAGCCGGCCAGCCAATCAGAGTCAGGCCGGCGGGCGGGAGTCGGCCAATCAGAGAGTAGATCGGCGACCAGCGCGGACACACAGTCACACAGTGACACAGGCTCTTACAATAGTAAGTTGGATGCCTATTGGAAACCTATAGTTAACGTTCCATGGGGGCAGCCCCAGTGGTGGATCTAGGTTGCATTTTGTTTGTTTGTTTGGGGGGAGGGTATATGACTTCCCGGAACGAAAATCACAACCTCCCAGACCGTTTTGGGGGAGGGGGAAGGGGAGGGGGGCATAAACAGACGTTTGCCTACCAATTTTGCATTTGTTTTGGGAGAAAGGCAATTGCCTGATTTTCCCTAACGTAGATCCGCCACTGGCCAGCCGTAAAATTATTTCCACTTAAGAAATGGTGAAAAAGTGATTTTGGGTGACCTCACACTTCATCTCCGCCCACGTAGCCATGGGCATAACCACCTTCCGAAAGTAGGGGGGGGGGGGCGGAGGCACTTTGAAGTAGGTTATTTCCATGCAACGCCCATAGGCGGAATGTTAAGATCCGAAAATGTTGGGAGAGACGTGTCACCCGTCCCCAGTGGTGGTTACGCCCATGCACGTAGCTCAGTTGGTAGAGCGTCGGGCTGGAAATTCACCCACCCTGGCAAGGTGGGTTCGAGTCGCTTCTGCCTGCGCTCGATATTCGCTCCTGACTGGGATGACCTGCGTTCGGTGGCAGCGGCCGCAAACAGGTCAGATGAAATCAGGAGCTGGTCGGACCGTGTTCCAACTTCGAGCACGTTAAACACTCGCCACTAAATTCTGCCGTTGAAAAATGGAAGTACGTCATCGGGTGGTAGGGGGCAGGGCCCACGCAACAAGCTCTGCTTTGCATAGGGTTGTAATCACATAAATCCATCCATTCAAATATTCGGACTAAATGTATTAAAAAACATATCCGGTTAAGTGGTTGACGAGTATCCAAAATAGGTCGTGGCGATCGTAGAGGGATTAATCACCCAAAAGTGGATGGATCTAAAGGGTTGGCAAGGGTTAAGGTTCGCCCGGCCGCATATTTGGAAATGTCGAATATAACATCCAGACCTATCATACTTAGGGAGCTATACGTAAGTCAAAAATTTAAATATTGCTTTGTAATTCGGTTTGAGCATCATCGGTCATACTTGCTTCTCCAATATATATTCCGTTTTTTATATGTTTGAAATGTTGATTTTGTGGGAAAACATATTATACAATTGTAATATATATTATAGAACGATGTATGGACGATGCCAGGGACGCAGGCAGCCCTTCGGCAAGGGGGGGCACGACCTGCCCAGGAGTACGACCTCCCACGGGACCCCCTCGACCAAAGCCCCCACCCCAAAAAAAGGCGCGGAATGGTATCTCCTCGGATTTAGGCCTCTATATTTTCCAGGGCCCCTAAATGGTCGCAAAAAACGTCGAAAAGGCCCATGTTGAACAGAGACCAGTGTTCGTCACGGGCCCACCAACCCCCAGCCCGGCCCGGCCCGGGCCCATGAACACCAAGCCCAGGCCCGGACCAGGCCCGGTCAAATTCATAAATTTGAGGCCCAAGCCCGGTCCGGCCCGTTCAGATTAAGCATATACTTATTTTATTATAAAAAATGCAATAATTATCATAGCATATTTACTTGTATACTATACATGTGAAACAATGAACCAACTATTCTAACAAAAAAAGCCACAGCCACAGCAACAGCGTGTTGCTGTGGAAGTCAACTCCTGGTTGACTTCCACAGCAGTCTTGACCCAGCGCTGCGCGCATGCGGCAGCGCGGGCGGCTCTCCTCGCCATACCGCCCCGTACCTTGTGTGAGTGACAGGAGTGTACGAACGAACGACTGAGCGTGACAGTCAGTGTGTGCGTGGGAACTGAGTGCACTTACCGACAACCGTGCCGACCGCACCGACGACGCCAGTCGGCCAAACGTCAGCATCGTCGGCCAACATCGTCAGCCAACATCAACCAACCTACCTGCAGTTAAGCTTGACCGGACGTCGACCTGGATCCTCCTACAGCTTACCTAGATTCACCGTGGTCGACAAGTCCGCTAGCAGTTTCAGGACTTACCGAGTAGCTGGAGGCATGCAGCACGAAATCCTCAGGTCACTTGTGTACCTCCAGCTGCTGGCAGCCGTCGTGCGGTTGGCCCAGCCAGCGACCTCCCCGTGGCGGCTGCCGCGTTCACCTGCACCCGGCGGCAGTGGCGGTCCTCTGCCCCGCCCTGCTAGCCCGGTGCCTGCGCGCTCGCCCCTGCACCGCGCGCCGCTGCCGGCCCGACCGACGCCTCCGCCTGGAGCCGCTGCTGACCCGACCGGTCGTGTGAGAGGGGCGCGCCCAGGTGTACGGCGCCACCGCCGGTCGAACTACCGGGGACGCAGGGGCGGCACCAGGTGGCGACGTGAACAACCAGGCGACATTTTTATCGGCCAGCTGAACTGTCAGTCGTACAAGCACAAGCTACCTGAACTGAGACACGACCTGCCGGAAGTGTACGACTTCGACATACTTGCGCTGAGTGAACTCTGGCTTCAGCCTAGTGTGCCAAACCGACTTGTCAATGTCGACGGTTATAATATTTACCGAGCGGACCGACCCGCAGCCAGCCGACTGGCCAAAGGTCACGGCGGAGTGGCGATATTAGCGAAGGCCACCTACTCGGTCACAGTGTTAAGGACACCTGCTATGGGCGTAGAGTTATCCAACCTTGAGATAATCTGGGCTAAAGTCGCCATAAAGCAGCAGAGGCAGTTACTGTTTGCATCAGTGTACCGGCACCCGACGAATACACAGCGTCAAGTCGAAGCAGACATCGACGACTTTGAAATGCAGCTACAACACCTTACAGCTCAACACCCCGGAGCGACTGTTATGATCGCAGGCGACTTCAACCTCTGCCTTCTGAAAAACGAGCCTAACCGCGGCGCTCACCTGTCCCGGCTTCTGTCAGCATACAACTTGCATCTAGCCAACACCACCCGCGCCACCTACCGACCTGCTGGCACACTGCTGGACATTCTGGCCACCAACCGACCGAATGCAGTGGTCCGCAGAGGTGTCACGCGGTGTCATTACGGGACTCCGCATGACTTCACGAGAATCGCTCTTCGCCAGGTGGGGACCATTGGCCGCCGTGGAGCTACCGTGGAATGCCGGGCCATGTCACGAATCAACGACGCAGAATTCAACCGGTCGCTGTCCATGAGTGACTGGTCCGTGGTGTACCGGGCTGACTGTCCGGATATCAAGTGGGCCGCTTTTCTGGCGGTGTTTGCACCACTACTGAACAGTGTGGCACCCAGCCGGCGTGTGAGGCTCCCGCCGCCTGGTGCACCGCGCATCACCGACGCCACGCGGGAATTGCTGTCGCGGCGCCGCGCGCTGCTCAGCCCCGCGGCCTGCAGCCGCGCCGAGTATAAAGTGGTGAACCGGCAGTGTCGTGCGGCCATCAGACGCGATCACGCCGCTTACTTTGCTGATCAGCTGCGCGAAGCAGGGCCATCGAAGATGTGGGCAGTGCTGCGGCCGGTTGTCGGGGCGGGGAAAAGTGTCACCGCAGTCACGCCGGCTTGTACGCCGGACGCTCTAAACGCGTACTATGTAGGTGTGGGCCCCGCAACGGCGGCTAGTGTCCCGACTCCGCGGACAGCTCTGCCCGTCAGGATACCCCGCGTCCTAACATGTGCCTTCCGACTGCAGACCGTAACTTTTGACGCGCTGTACTCTCTCATTTATTGCATGAAAAGGTCAGCATTTGCCGGATTGGACGGAGTCAGTGTGGAAATGTTCAGACGATTCTTCTATGGCATAGGCCATGTTTTGTTGGACATTGTTAACTGCTCGCTGGAAACCGGATTGGTGCCAATCACGTGGAAGCATGCTTTGGTGACTGCTATCCCCAAAGGTGCAGACAGTTCGCAGCCGTGTGACACCAGACCGATTTCCATGCTTCCTGGTGTTATGAAAATTGTCGAGCGCGTGGTGCAGTGTCAGGTCGCCGAATACTTTGGCGAGCACCAGTTGTTCGCGGACGCGCAGCACGGCTACCGGCGCAGCCGATCCACCGAGACGGCGTTGGCA
Source organism: Chirona hameri (assembly GCA_036785665.1). NCBI lineage: Eukaryota > Metazoa > Arthropoda > Thecostraca > Balanomorpha > Balanidae > Chirona > Chirona hameri. Next base: position 11,837 of record JAXIVJ010005657.1, read on the forward strand.
GTGATTACCGACAGTGTATATGGGGCGATGGACAGCGGAGAAGTATCGATTCTTGTACTCCTCGATCTTTCGAAATGTTTTGATGTTATAAATCACGAAAAGATGCTAGGAAAGCTATGCTTGTACAATGTCGACACCACTTGGTTCCGACATTACCTTCAGGGCCACTCACAACAAGTAAAAGTACGTAACACCGACGGATCTGTCATTTTTTCTAAGTCTCTGCCAATCTCATCCGGAGTTTTTCAAGGTGGATCGCTCAGCTGTTTATTGTTTTCCATATTCGCGAACGATATGTGTCTGCATGTGCCGGATGTAACGATCGTGCAGTTTGCCGATGATACCCAGCTGTTGGTGTCCGGCAAAAAAGCTGACCTGGCCAGCCTGATCTCGAGAATGGAGAGAGCTCTATCAAAGCTGTTAGCATGGTTTTGTTCCAACGATATGAAAGTGAACGCATCAAAAACCCAGATGATTGTGCTCGGTACGCGCCAGATGCTTAAGGGACTGCCATCCGTTAGCATCAGATTTGCCGGTGCCACTATCCATGAGTCCGCAACTGTTAGAAACCTGGGCCTCATCATGGATAAGAACCTGTCGTACCATGACCATGTCAACCATGTTGTGTCGAAGTGCACAGGGGCGCTGCTGGCGCTTAACCACGCGAAGCATGTGCTACCGCCCTTCACACTGAAACCGATCGTGACCTCGCTTGTCGTGTCTACGCTACGATACTGCATAACTATTTATGGTACATGTGGTACCACTGAACTACGCCGGGTGCAGAAAGTGCTGAATTTCTGTGCGCGTGTAATAAGCGGCCGTCGAAAGCAAAGCCATGTGACCGATGTCCTTAGAGACTTGAAGTGGCTGAGCGCGGCAAACCTAGTCCTGTACCATAGAATATGTAACGTGCGAACTATTAGACAGACAGGCCAACCATCCAGTATAGCATGTACACTAGAGAACGCGACAGATCATGGCCACGACACCCGGAATGCCCAACGACTGCGGCTACCCCGAATACGCACCGAGGCGGGAAGAAGGCAGCTGGTGTACAGCGGTGTTGACGCCTATAACGAGTTTTGCACAACCTATGATGGACAGTCGTCCTTCAAAGGAGCACTCAGGCTGCATTTACTGCAGAACCAGACATGAACACGGTCGTTTAGACGATTCATTGTGACGACGAATGCGTGACGTGTTGATTGTGATGTGTGCTAGCTTTTAACCTTTTGTATCTTTTGACATTGCGTTAATGAAAAGCCGCAAATGAGCGGATTTAACGTGAATAAATGAACTGTACTGAACTGAACTGGTTAAACTATGTTTAACCCTCGCCCTACGGAGGGGGCCTGACAGCCCCCCCCCCCTGAGGTTTTTCTTGAATAACTGTTTACACATGCGGCGCATATTGCTGAAATTTTTGGTAGCTGAGTTTACAACAATTATACGTAAGCTGTACACAATTTAATTGAAATTAGTTGAGTAGTTGGGGAAATAATGATGTTTTGATGACGTCATGTTGGTGGAAAAAACGATAAATATTTGAAAAAATATTAGAAAACCGAGTTTTAAAAGAAATTGCAAACGGAATGCACCAAAGATACAAAATGGCATTCTCTTTTAAATGGCGATCTCGGATTTTAAAAACTTTGGGGTTTTGACCCTAAAATAAAAAAAAATAAAAAATAGGAAAAATCCCCACAAAATCAATTTTTTTTCAAATATGTTAGAAAAACCGGAATATATGTGAGAGAAATGAGCATTTACAATACCCATGCCAAATTTTAAAGCAATATCTTTATTTTTGACTGAGTGATGGCTCCCAAGTGTAAGAAACTGATGTCTTTTTTTCAATAACCTTTTTTACCTTTTTCGACAAGATACGAACAAATAATTACCTTTTCTGTATTTCTGAGCCAAAACTGGCATAGCAACATGCCTTTTTATTTACATTTATCAATTTCTAATTTTAAGGCTTTCTGAAGAGAAAAATCGCTGTTTTGGGCGTGGTAAATCCGAGGTCATTCACTTGACCTGGAAGGTCACCCGTTGACCTGAAACCTAAAATCGTATACTGTTAGCTTCCTCTCATGACAGGCAACATGCTGGTTCTTACCGAATTGCTCTAAATTGCTTGGTTTGGAAGTTAACAGGGGGGCCTGTCAGACCCCCCCCCCGTAGGGCGAACACACCAAATTTCAGCTTAAAGGGAATAGTTCACCTTTAACATGGGGTTTTGGACTGAGATAGCAGATTTGTAGAGCAGATCTAAAAATGGGTTGTGGTGAAAGAATTGCCTCCCTACGTTAAGTAATTTCGACACAGGACTAGTGGGCCCGGTTTCATGTATGCTGTTCCGTGCCACGATCGGGACATGAATGCTCGCCGCCGGAGGCAGGTACACTCTCTGGTACTTAGTCTCTGATCACGACGCCTCGTTAATATCCGCTCAGCCGCCCGGGCGGCGCGACGGCGCCTTGTCAGAGACTGTACTTGGCGTCAGGCGGAGCGGGGCGGAACCAGAACGCCAGCTGCTATCGTACGATTTCTCGTGAAATAGAAAGAGAAACCTACTTCTTTCTCCACATATATCCATCAGTTGTCCAAACCAAAGTCATATTCGTAGTTTTGAGCTCAAGATGCACCGTATGGTTGAATTTCAAGACAACTTTCAAGGTGACCTATTTATTCCCTTTAAAGGAAATAAATAGTTCACCTTCAACATGGGGTTTTTAACTGAAATAGCAGTTTTGTAGCCCGTGTTGAGAAATCCCTATCTGCAACTGTTCTTGTCTGAAAAGACTTTCCAGCCGAAGATATTTGACTTTTTGGCGAAGAAATGCGGCGCATATATGATATACCGTACCATCTGAAAGTGCCAGCACTGCACGGAGCATGCGCAGACCAATAACGCACACCATAACCTTAATAATTTACGACCTTCTGCCCTGAATTGGCGCGATGTAGGACCATTTTTGAAAAGAAAAAAAGAAACTGTATTAAAAAATATATATAATAAAATCATGTTCTGATAAATTTTCCGAAGGTGAACTATTTCCTTTAATCGGTCCAGCCGTTTCTCAGCTATAGCAGGATCACGTTGTCTGACACCCCTGACGCGGCATGTGCCACGCGCCATGCTGACCCTACACGTGAGACGAAACATGTCAATAACATAATTGATTGAATGGGGCTATTAGATGGTGAAGACCGTTTGTCAATCGGATACGGGATTCCAAAGATATAAGCTTCTGAAAAGCGTTACGGTCGGGTCGAGTCGGGCCGGGTCGGGTCGGGTCGGCCGCTTATATGTGAGAAAAACCCCGTATTCAGTGAGGACTCACTAGCGCTTCGCGCTCGCTCGTAATAAGAGACTTGAGATACAATTTTACTGAACTTTCACCATGGGGGTTCCTAACATTATACGAGTTGATATATTATCTGAATACCTATTTAAAAACTATGCAATTCATTATCAGAGATACCGCCGGAGGTTTTAACTTTATGGAGTGAAGTATACACAAAATTGCTTACAGTAATGCTTCATTAAAAGAAACTTTTATTAGTAAAAGTTTCTTAGAGTTTCTTCTATGTCAGGAAATATGTCAATTTTGTGCCGATTTCAGGCGGTTTATGGGAGGCATGGCCCTTCCTGGATCCGCCCATGGTCCTAACATTGACAACAACCGACCCACTTTTAACCGACTATTTGACAAACTTAAATCAGCTATCAATGCATGAGCTAGCGAAATCGATGAGTTTTCAGATTTGTGTGAGACTTTTGGGGATCCCCCCAACACCCGTTCTGGATCTGCCTTTCGTTAGAATCCCTTTTTGACCGTGTTGAATTTGGGATCTTTCCCCAAACCCCCACCCCCCCTCGCTCCAACGTAGGCTGGACCGCCGGCGGTGAAAACCCCCCTGGCATTTTGACAATTCTCCACCTATGGGCAGAGTTAACCGCAGCACTAGCCGTCAGCTTCTGTTGCTGGTGCAGTGAGTCAGCCGTGCTCCGGGGGCGGCGGCGGCGGCGGCTGGAGCCGGCTGCAGCCGAGGCCGTGTTTTGTCTCGACGTCGGTTGCTCCATGACTGGCCAGTCTGAGAAGGCAGTGGTGTCTCAGGCCGGCGCACAGTGGGCGATAACGGCCTGCTAGTGCTGCATGGGGTAAAAAGAAAATTCAAAAATGACCTTTTTATACGGCACATTTTCAAGCAAAATGTCCATAGCATGAAAGTATAACACCGATTCGTCAATAAATGTGTTTATTTGTATGCACCATGTCTTCAAACACACACTATTGTTCAGCTGACGATATTGCTATGGCGGGCATCATTCTCATCGCATGGCTATATGCTAATGTGAGAGGCGAAGAACGTTTCGTAGAGGCTTTGTGGTATTTTTTCTTGAAAGTACAATTCATCAGCATCCCGAAATATCTATATATGACCTTTTCTGATATATATATATATATATATATATATATATATATATATATATATATATATATATATATATATATATATATATATATATATATATATATATATATATATATATATATATATATATATGACCTATATATGAGTGTATACTTTGTCCCTATTAAAAGCAACCTTGCGCATATTTGCGCTTTTTGTTTGGGAGCTTATTTTATAGTGTGTATCACTATTAACTTTGCGCCATTACAATGCCCGGATCTCTGCTGTCCCTAGTTAACTGGCCATACGAAGGCCATTTTTAAAGATAAAAGTCTAAATATAGAAAATGAAAAGGGCTACAAAATGGCTATCTCGGAATTTCTAAATTTTTGTTTTTGTTCCCCAAAAAATACAAATATAATTTTTGTTTAAAAAGATGCCCTCAATATAAAACTTTTCAAACATTTTCCAAAAACCAGAATATATGTTGGAGAACCACATATTTTTTGGGGGGGTCAAAGGTCAATACCCAAACCAAATTTAAAAACAATATCCTTTGTTTTTGACTGACTTATGGCTCCTTAAGTAAGAGTAACTCATGGATTCATGACGTCATATTTGTTATTGTGTTTTTGGCTTTTATTGACAAGATACAGACAAAAAAAATGTCAGCACTGTATTTCTGAGCCAAACCAAGAATATCACGTTAGCTCATGCGGGATGTGTATTATACCTTTGAGAGCATTTTGGGTGATCATGGTCGCAATTAAAGGCTTTGGATGGAAAGTATGGCCCATTGACTCAAATGCTTCGATTTTGACCTTTGACCCGACTTTGACCTAATACGTGACCTCAATCCCCCAAATTCGAGTATGCTTTAGATGCCAGTCACTGAGGGTTTTCGAATGGCGCCTTGCGTATCTCGCTGCGATCATTGGTTCCGGAGATAACGAGGGGGGGGGGGGGGGACAATATTTGCCCCCCCCCCCGGTCAATTCCGGTTTAAACCCAGATAAAATACAGTGCATATTTTGAGCTCCCTGATTCATCAGCTATCCATTGATATGCTACATGTTCAAACCGATGCCGTACACTGAAGCAGAAACGCCGTGTCGCGCTAAAAGGCCGTTCTCGCCCACTGTGCGGCGGTAATATCGGGATATACCCCGGCACACAGGTACCGTCTGGCCGGCGGCATCCTGCACTTTAGACATTCATTTGACTGAATTCAGCCAGCCACATATACAACTCAGCCACGTTTCAGTGGCGCAGTAGTTGATAGCAGTTGTTCAGCTGGCGCAGTTCGGAGCTGTTAATCCTCTCCTGCCATTTACCTGCACATGACGCACTGACTTCCGGCCACTGACTGATGACGCACTAACTTCCGGCCGCGACTCTATTAATCATCTCCCGCCATTTACCTGCACATGACGCACTGACTTCCGGCCGCGACTCTATTAATCCTCTCCTGCCATTTACCTGCACATGACGCACTGACTTCCGGCCACTGACTGATGACGCACTGACTTCCGGCCGCGACTCTCCTGCCGCGACTGACTTCCGGTCTGTGTTGTCGGTGACGAGCTGGTGACGGCACCTCACTGGCCGCGTCAGAAGAGAGTTCCTGATTGTCGCGCCATGATCGGCCACCTCCCTGATATGCGGCGTGACGCGTGCTCCGTGTAGGCTGTAGGTAGCGCGGCACAGCCCCCCCCCCTCCCTACTCAGCCTGTCGATCGCCGCGGACGTGATTTTAGCTCCCTTCCGACGGCAGCCGCGTGGGAACCGGAAACGGGTCCGTGCCCGGCCGGAACCACTGACTGCAGTGGTGGATCTACGTTTGGGCAAAATGGGCAATTGCCCCCCCCCCCAGGAAGAAATGTTGGTAGGCAAACATATGTTTTTGCCCCCCCCCCCCCAAAAAAAAAAACGTCCGGCAGGTTGCGATTTTTGTCCCGGTAAGTCGTGATTTACGCCCCCCCCCCCGCTCAACAGTGGCGTCGCCACGGTTTCGGAACTTTACGCGGACACATCATGTCATCGAACACCTGGGGGAGGGAAGGGGGGGGGGGGGGGGGTAGGAGGTCTGGCATGGTTGTCTTGCGGTAGTTATATGTACACATGATCTGACCTGGGCCCGGATTCCCATCTATGAAATTCTTACGAGGATTCCTAAGTTTGTTTTTCTTAAGAATTTTCTTAAATCGGTATTACTATCTCTCGAGTAAGTGGCCGACATTCTGCAGTTGACTTGCGACCGAAACTTGCTCTTCCCTATAGGAAATAGCTTGCAGCTATTGACTTTTAGTCCCCTTAGAAATATATGAAAGAGATGGAATCCCAAAATTCGTACCTTGTCGGCAGAGAGTTAGGAATTTTCGTAAGTAGTGAGATGGTAATTCCAAATAAACGACTTACGAAGAAAATAATTCGTAATTCAGGATGGGAATCCGGCCACTGGTAACCTGACCTGATAAGATCCGAAAACAAAAATCACGCCATGAACGTAATTGGCACCCAAACATCTGTGCCAAATACGGCAAGATACGGGCTACCATTTCCCGCTAACTCCGATTACAGGGGGCGGATCCAGAAAATCTGCAAGGGGGGGGGGGGGGGGGGGGGATCAATTGCAGCGGTGCCCCTACCTACACCCAAATCTGAAAACTCAACGGATTTGGTCCACTATATTTTGAGGGTATTTCAACATTTTTGTTTAAATTGACAACGTTGGCTCTAGGTATTTGCAATATCAGTCGTACCCTTTCTATCATTTAAAGTGCCGCGGATGGTGCTAAAATATATTATTTGTACAGTCAAGGGCGGCCCCAGACGGCTGATGAAGAATTGGCCAAGAGGGAAGTCGATGTTCGTGACCGGGGAGGGGGTGCGAAGCGGCGCCAAAATTTGAAGTTTTGAGTGGGTTGGAGAACTAAATTTTGCTATTGGAACCAACATGCACGGTCAAAACAAGGACATATGTCTGGAGCAAAAGGTGGTGTCGAAAGACATGCTACCCCTCATTTATGTCACTTCGCCCCGCTCAACGACTCTTCGCGCTTACGACCCCCCCCCACACCCCTGCTCAACAACTTTGCGCCAAGGAAATGCGGCGCGAAATTTTTGCCCCTCCCAAACTCAAAACCTAGATCCGCCACTGACTGACTGTCTAGTTAATCCGCCGCTGGCAGCGCGCTGCTGGTTAGGCGCCTCGCGGCTGGAGGAGGCCACGACGCCAGCCACTGCCGCCACTCCACCAGGCACCCCTGCACCCCTGCCCGTCTGCGCGGCCTTTAGAGAGCGGACACTGGACGGCCGGCGGCCGGCGGCCGCGACACTCGTGGGAGGCGGAGAATACCGGGCCGCAGGCCTGCATGCCGCGGCAGAATGTCCGGCCCGGTGCCGCTAATTGATCTGCTGCTGCGGCGCAGCAGATCATAGCAGACGTCGATACCTCGACAAATCGTCCCCAGCGGGCCTGGTGTCCAGATCGAAGGCTGAAAATGTCCCACGTCTGGTCCATGTCGCCATTTAGACAACTCACGTTGTTCGTACTGACAAGTGGCAACATACTGACTTACGGAGCGGTTGAAGCAGTGCTATCTCGCTATTTGAGATTCAAATGTGAGATGCTTCATGCCCAGTCAATACCAAACACAAAACCTTATTCAGAGGCTAATCTGTGCAGGGAGGCGAAATATGACGCCTGTTAAGAAAGTATGATTTGCTAATGTTTTAAGTAAGGTTGTTTTAAGTAAGGTTTCAGCGGCTCCTATCTCACGTGTGTGTGTGTGTGTGTGTGTGTGTGTGTGTGTGTGTGTGTGTGTGTGTGTGTGTGTGTGTGTGTGTGTGTGTGTGTGTGTGTGTGTGTGTGTGTGTGTGTGTGTGTGTGTGTGTGTGTGTGTGTGTGTGTGTGTGTGTGTGTGTGTGTGTGTGTGTGTGTGTGTGTGTGTGTGTGTGTGTGTGTGTGTGTGTGTGTGTGTGTGTGTGTGTGTGTGTGTGTGTGTGTGTGTGTGTGTGTGTGTGTGTGTGTGTGTGTGTGTGTGTGTGTGTGTGTGTGTGTGTGTGTGTGTGTGTGTGTGTGTGTGTGTGTGTGTGTGTGTGTGTGTGTGTGTGTGTGTGTGTGTGTGTGTGTGTGTGTGTGTGTGTGTGTGTGTGTGTGTGTGTGTGTGTGTGTGTGTGTGTGTGTGTGTGTGTGTGTGTGTGTGTGTGTGTGTGTGTGTGTGTGTGTGTGTGTGTGTGTGTGTGTGTGTGTGTGTGTGTGTGTGTGTGTGTGTGTGTGTGTGTGTGTGTGTGTGTGTGTGTGTGTGTGTGTGTGTGTGTGTGTGTGTGTGTGTGTGTGTGTGTGTGTGTGTGTGTGTGTGTGTGTGTGTGTGTGTGTGTGTGTGTGTGTGTGTGTGTGTGTGTGTGTGTGTGTGTGTGTGTGTGTGTGTGTGTGTGTGTGTGTGTGTGTGTGTGTGTGTGTGTGTGTGTGTGTGTGTGTGTGTGTGTGTGTGTGTGTGTGTGTGTGTGTGTGTGTGTGTGTGTGTGTGTGTGTGTGTGTGTGTGTGTGTGTGTGTGTGTGTGTGTGTGTGTGTGTGTGTGTGTGTGTGTGTGTGTGTGTGTGTGTGTGTGTGTGTGTGTGTGTGTGTGTGTGTGTGTGTGTGTGTGTGTGTGTGTGTGTGTGTGTGTGTGTGTGTGTGTGTGTGTGTGTGTGTGTGTGTGTGTGTGTGTGTGTGTGTGTGTGTGTGTGTGTGTGTGTGTGTGTGTGTGTGTGTGTGTGTGTGTGTGTGTGTGTGTGTGTGTGTGTGTGTGTGTGTGTGTGTGTGTGTGTGTGTGTGTGTGTGTGTGTGTGTGTGTGTGTGTGTGTGTGTGTGTGTGTGTGTGTGTGTGTGTGTGTGTGTGTGTGTGTGTGTGTGTGTGTGTGTGTGTGTGTGTGTGTGTGTGTGCGTGCGTGCGTGCGTGCGTGCGTGCGTGCGTGCGTGCGTGCGTGCGTGCGTGCGTGCGTGCGTGCGTGCGTGCGTGCGTGCGTGCGTGCGTGCGTGCGTGCGTGCGTGCGTGCGTGCGTGCGTGCGTGCGTGCGTGCGTGCGTGCGTGCGTGCGTGCGTGCGTGCGTGCGTGCGTGCGTGCGTGCGTGCGTGCGTGCGTGCGTGCGTGCGTGCGTGCGTGCGTGCGTGCGTGCGTGCGTGCGTGCGTGCGTGCGTGCGTGCGTGCGTGCGTGCGTGCGTGCGTGCGTGCGTGCGTGCGTGCGTGCGTGCGTGCGTGCGTGCGTGCGTGCGTGCGTGCGTGCGTGCGTGCGTGCGTGCGTGCGTGCGTGCGTGCGTGCGTGCGTGCGTGCGTGCGTGCGTGCGTGCGTGCGTGCGTGCGTGCGTGCGTGCGTGCGTGCGTGCGTGCGTGCGTGCGTGCGTGCGTGCGTGCGTGCGTGCGTGCGTGCGTGCGTGCGTGCGTGCGTGCGTGCGTGCGTGCGTGCGTGCGTGCGTGCGTGCGTGCGTGCGTGCGTGCGTGCGTGCGTGCGTGCGTGCGTGCGTGCGTGCGTGCGTGCGTGCGTGCGTGCGTGCGTGCGTGCGTGCGTGCGTGCGTGCGTGCGTGCGTGCGTGCGTGCGTGCGTGCGTGCGTGCGTGCGTGCGTGCGTGCGTGCGTGCGTGCGTGCGTGCGTGCGTGCGTGCGTGCGTGCGTGCGTGCGTGCGTGCGTGCGTGCGTGCGTGCGTGCGTGCGTGCGTGCGTGCGTGCGTGCGTGCGTGCGTGCGTGCGTGCGTGCGTGCGTGCGTGCGTGCGTGCGTGCGTGCGTGCGTGCGTGCGTGCGTGCGTGCGTGCGTGCGTGCGTGCGTGCGTGCGTGCGTGCGTGCGTGCGTGCGTGCGTGCGTGCGTGCGTGCGTGCGTGCGTGCGTGCGTGCGTGCGTGCGTGCGTGCGTGCGTGCGTGCGTGCGTGCGTGCGTGCGTGCGTGCGTGCGTGCGTGCGTGCGTGCGTGCGTGCGTGCGTGCGTGCGTGCGTGCGTGCGTGCGTGCGTGCGTGCGTGCGTGCGTGCGTGCGTGCGTGCGTGCGTGCGTGCGTGCGTGCGTGCGTGCGTGCGTGCGTGCGTGCGTGCGTGCGTGCGTGCGTGCGTGCGTGCGTGCGTGCGTGCGTGCGTGCGTGCGTGCGTGCGTGCGTGCGTGCGTGCGTGCGTGCGTGCGTGCGTGCGTGCGTGCGTGCGTGCGTGCGTGCGTGCGTGCGTGCGTGCGTGCGTGCGTGCGTGCGTGCGTGCGTGCGTGCGTGCGTGCGT
>JAXIVJ010005657.1:27500-52500 GCA_036785665.1 Chirona hameri
GCACATATAGGTACGCTACAATATTCATAGAAACTTAAAAACTGTTGTAACATTGGTGCATATTCCTTAAAATTCTTTACCATAATTAAACAAAATACTGCATTTGTATATGAAGCTTACGCGAAAGTTTTAGGTTTTTTAGATCTCAAACATGACATGTTGATATTTGTCGTATTCAAATAGTTAATTTTGTGATAGAAGTGGCATATTTTTTATATTAAAAACGATGTAATGCTCATTGCGATCGTATAAATTATATGCGATCCTCTCATCTCTATGCGGCCATTTTTACCTTCATCTTCAACTTCACACTTTTTGCCTTCACCAACAACCTTTCTACTAATGAACACAAGCTGCGCCACAAATGTCTCACGCACGACAGGCGACAGCGTCCACACAAACTTACGTAAATTTGTCAGCGCTCGCGGAACGGAAAATCACGTTCCTCGGAACGGAATTTCCCTATTAGCTCATGCAAACGGGGTGAATAAATGGAAATTTACGAACCGAAAACTTACGGTAATGTCATGGAGGCTCATGTAAACGGGGTACTAGACCAATAACTACCCATTGTACGCACACAGTTTCAGTCGAATGGCCTGCTTCTTTTCCCCTATCTACCTGATTCCATTGTGCATCTGTGTCGAGTCCAACATTGAACATACAGTTATCATTCATAGTGACAAGGCGTCTAATGACAGTCATGGCGCAGTGCGCCGTCATCGCCGCCATTGCCTGACGACTGAACCGCGCCAAATACGGCGACAGTGCGCCGCGTTCGCCACCACGCGCCGTTTAAGAAGCCGCCGCTGCTGATACTGCCATATTTGGGCGGCGGGTTGCAAGGTCGCGGGCCAGCCGCCGGTTGGCGTCACTGGAGCGTCATCATGGCGTCACGGGAGCGCCGGCGGCCCGGCACCTGCTGCTTCCGGGTCCGAGGCCGGTATCTCTGCCCCGTCCCGGTCCCGCCACTGTGTGTGTCAACGGCGATAGCCGCCCGGGCGCGGTTTCTTGTGCGTGTTGGTGTACTACGCTACATCCGGGCCGCTCTGTTCAGTGGTGTGGGCGCCGGCGGCTGTGTACTACGCTGTGACTGTAGAGGACCGTTCGGTCGGCCCGGCTCGACACCGGCCACCCTGATCCGTGTGGTTACCGATTCCCGGGTCGCAATGAGCTAGGCTCGCGCTGGCTGTTGGCGTCGCATCTCCCACATAGCCCCGGCCGGGCCGCTGCCAGAATCAACAATGCCCGCATCGTCTGAGGTCCAGTCTCCTGTTAGTGTCGGTCTTCATTTGCCGGCGCGTCGGCTGCCAACTTCACTCCCAATCAGCCGGCCGGCGGTGCACGGGGCTATGCTGCACAGTGCACACCGTGCGCACTGCACTGTGCAGCCCGGCCCCGGCGTCTGTCGGCACACTGTCGGCCGCGCACGGTGACGGTACACACTGCAGACTACGCACGGTAATCGTACCTACCGTCCCTCCCTCCCTCCCCGCCGCCGGCGCCGACGCGTCCGGCTCGCCCAATACATCCGATACCGGGCGGCGACTCCCCGCCGTACCTACCCTCCCTCCCTCCCCGCCGCCGGCGCCGACGCGTCCGGCTCGCCCAATACATCCGATACCGGGCGGCGACTCCCCGCCGTACCTACCCTCCCTCCCTCCCCACCGCCGGCGCCGACGCGTCCGGCTCGCCCAATACATCCGATACCGGGCGGCGACTCCCCGCCGTACCTACCCTCCCTCCCTCCCCACCGCCGGCGCCGACGCGTCCGGCTCGCCCAATACATCCGATACCGGGCGGCGACTCCGCGGTAAACAGAGCAGAGCTTCAAAGCGCCGCTCATTGGCCGCATTGTGCCGCATTGTGCCGGGGCGGGGCCCCAGGGCGGCTCGTCAGCCGTCCGATTGTCACAGCGGCACTGCGCCGGCGACACCAATTTGTCACCGGTCGGTCGGTCGGCGATTGGACCGATAAGCCGGGCTCAGCTCCGCCGTCCGGGGAGCCTGTAACGTCACAGCATGTAACGTCACCAGCCATCGCCCAGCGACGGCTCATCTGACCTGTCCGACTGACCATCTCCCATCGCCCAGCGACGGCTCATCTGACCTGTCCGACTGACCATCTCCCATCGCCCAGCGACGGCTCATCTGACCTGTCCGACTGACCATCTCCCATCGCCCAGCGACGGCTCATCTGACCTGTCCGACTGACCATCTCCCGCCACGGGCCGGGTCGGTTGGACGATCAGCTGGTCGGTCGGTTGGTTGACTGACCTCCCGCCACGGGCCGGGTCGGTTGGACGATCAGCTGGTCGGTCGGTTGGTTGACTGACCTCCCGCCACGGGCCGGGTCGGTTGGTTATCCCGCGCCGTGCTGGTGCTCGGCGCCACCTTCGCCGTGTTGAGGGAGGGGGGGGGGGGGGGATCTAAACGCTGTCTCCTAACCATTCTAACTCGTCTCCTATGGTAAGTAGACGGAATCCAAAAACACCGTTAGATAACTCGTCAAAAATCATGTCGAAACTATTTCAGTTTTTGTTTTGGCTCAGGGCAAAATTGAGGTCACCACTCATCAAATGCCAAATTTTCAAGTATAGGACTGTGCTCCAGAACCCTACAAATATCTCGGGAACCATGCTAGCTAAGCTAGGAACAATCAGAAAAAGGGAAAAAAATAGAAAGCTCATGACAAAGGTAATCGCCATTGTTGTACTCAAAGTTTAGCTTAGGTCAATAGCTTAGGCTCCAGAGGTCACTAAATGTTACGTTTTCTCCCAAAAAGTTTTTCGTCAATAACTTTGTATCGGTTAAACATAGAGCAATTATTTTGACACCATCGTGTTTGTCTCGTAAAGACGTTGCGAATCGTAGTTAATGGTGCCCGAGTTAGGTCAACTTCGAAATTTGACCTCAGGTCAAGGTTATTTGGTGACTCAGGTAGGTCATGCACATGGGGAGATGCGACTCGACGAGACAAACACATTGGTGTCATTTACACGTCTCTATCTTTATCCTATCAAGATTGATTGGCAAAACAGTACTGGTGACCTTAGATGACCTCAGCTGACCTCGCAGAGGTCACTGAGCAACAATTGCATCTGGGTCATCAAGAATGAGCTAAAATAACATGATTATGAAATAATTAACCTGATCTAATGTATATTCTCAGAATAGGAAGCATTCGTATATTTTCCCATTGACTTATAATGGAAAGGTCACGAAATTGACCTGACCTTAGATCACCGCTATATACAATCCGAGATATAAGTATGGTAGGTACTTATGACCTGCAAGTTGTAAATATCTCGGACATACACTGTGGCTTCGGCACAGCCACATACATTTTTGAAGGTAAGGTCACTTGACGTGACTTGGTGACCTGACCTGAGATGACCTGAGGTAAAACCTTTCACACAATGCGGGTAATTGATGCTCAAACAGCTGTGCCAAATTTGGCGCCACTGCGCGCTGCTGTTTTTCCGTTATCCTCGAAACAATAACTCAGGGGATGGGGGTGCGTCTAAACGCCCCCGGCACGGCGAGGGTTAACTGACCTCCCGGCACGGACCGGGTCGATCGGTCGGTCGGTCGGTCGGTCGGTCGGTCGGTCGGTCGGTTAACTGACCCCTCCCGCCACGGGCCGGCTCGGTCGGAGCCGGGAGTGACGTGGCTGCTCGTGCCCGTCTGCCCGCCTGCCGCAGTGTAGTAGGCTGGATCGCAGCCAGTATCGGCGGTAATCGGCGCTACAGACCACCTATCGCCGCAGTTACCGCCCCGCTCAGGACCCGCCGCGCCCCAGTTTGGCCGCCAGATAACATCACACGGCGCTCCAAAGGTCGCACGAACGCTTCGAGTTCATTCATGACACGAACTGTCAGCGATATTCCTTGCAGAGGTGGTAGGCCGTGCTATCTTCTGTCAAAAATATCCGTGTTTAGGCTACGGCATAGCGTGTCGAAAGGGTACAATCAAAACGCATTGAAAAATTGTGGCATTCTCAATACTACACGGTGTTATAATTCTTTCTTTCAATCGCTTCGCTTACAGACAATGTTGTTCGTCGATATTCCACACAGAGTGAAAACAGTTTTTGTTTACTTAGCAGTTTTAACAGTTTTTGATACGGCTTTGCAAGCATTCTGAGATCGGAAACAATATGCACATATCTAAATATGTTATGCCCTCTACGCATCTACGCTCTACCTCTAGCAATCCTTCAGAATGGCAGGACAGTGCACCCGTGGTGACGGCATGGTGTTCGCTAAGAAGTCATTGTCAGTTTGGCCACGCTGCGAAGGTGTGTCGGCAGCGCCGGAGCCGAGGACGGACCGTTTGTCACGCGTCAGCGCTGCGGACGAACTGAAATATACCGTCTCTCTCTCACCTGCCATCGACCAAGCAGGTCCCACGACACAGCACACAGCACAGCCGGGCTTCACTCACGAGACTGCATCGGCCATCGGCCCAGCAGGTCCCACGACACAGCACACAGCACAGCCGGGCTTCACTCACGAGACTGTATCGGCCATCGGCCCAGCAGGTCCCACGACACAGCACACAGCGCAGCCGGGCTTCACTCACGAGACTGTATCGGCCATCGGCCCAGCAGGTCCCACGACACAGCACACAGCGCAGCCGGGCTTCACTCACGAGACTGTATCGGCCATCGGCCCAGCAGATCCCTCGCCACAGCGCAGCCGGGCTTCACTCACGAGGCTGATCAGAGTTAGTGTTCCCGCTCCTTCATTCATTAAACTGCCCAGTGCCCTGTCTTCCCGCCCATTCATTCACCAGATCGTCCACCAGTCCGGCATTAGGGAAACTCCGAGTACTGCGGGAGGTCAGCAGACCCTGCTAGGATGCTGATCTGAAGACAGTGAGAGGCGGGAGAGAGGCTGGTGATTAAGCGAGCACTAATTAAGATAACAAAATGGGCCTGCGGTTATCTGATGAAGTCTCAAAGCCAGAATAGGTGCCTTCAAACTTGTCCTCTGTTGGCCTGTTCGTCTTGACATGACCTGAATATAACGTTGAATACATATACAGGCGTACAAGGTCATTTCCTTAAACGTTCGTTATCCATACATCTTGAAGCTTGTGTCGGTGCTACGGGTTCCTTTCAAGGCCTGAATTGCGGCGAATGTTAAACTAATAGTTCGAATATGATCGGTAGCATATGATACCATAATTATCCGAAGATAAGGATCAGCCAGGTTGCACGCATTATGTACTAGTTTTTGTAATGGATGATAGGACTGAGCATGGTATGTATATAAATGATGGTTAGAAATAGCCTGGTGCTCATTGATAATACACACAAATATACAATAAAGTAAGGATTAAATATTTAAGTAAGGATTAAATATTGAATTCTTACTTTATTTTATATTTTTGTGCATTATCAATGAGCTTCAGGCTATTTCTAATCATTCTGTATATGTACTAGTTAGTATGGTATGTCATGCCCTGGGGACCCACAAGTCATGCAAAGACGATCGCTACCTGAAGTTACCGGTATTAGCCGTGACGATCCGTACCTAAATACCGGGACGATCCGTACGTAACGTTACCGGCTGAATACCGGGACGATCCGTACGTAACGTTACCGGAAACACCGGAACGATCCGTACGTAACGTTACCGGCTGAATACCGGGACGATCCGTACGTAACGTTACCGGAAATACCGGGACGATCCGTACGTAACGTTACCGGAAATACCGGAACGATCCGTACGTAACGTTACCGGCTGAATACCGGGACGATCCGTACGTAACGTTACCGGAAATACCGGGACGATCCGTACGTAACGTTACCGGAAATACCAGAACGATCCGTACGTAACGTTACCGGAAACACCGGAACGATCCGTACGTAACGTTACCGGCTGAATACCGGGACGATCCGTACGTAACGTTACCGGAAATACCGGGACGATCCGTACGTAACGTTACCGGAAATACCGGAACGATCCGTACGTAACGTTACCGGAAACACCGGAACGATCCGTACGTAACGTTACCGGCTGAATACCGGGACGATCCGTACGTAACGTTGCCGGAAATACCGGGACGATCCGTACGTAACGTTACCGGTAAACCGTAACAATCGATACCGAGGCTTATCGGTAATACCGTGACGATCGGTACCTAGCGTTATTGGTAATACCGTGACGATCCGTAAGTAACGTTATTGGTAATACCGTGACGATCCGTACATAACGTTATCGGTAATACCGTGACGATCGGTACCTGGCGTTATTGGTAATACCGTGACGATCCGTAAGTAACGTTATTGGTAATATCGTGACGATCCGTACATAACGTTATCGGCAATACCGTGACGATCGGTACCTGGCGTTATCGGTAATACCGTGACGATCCGTATGTAACGTTATTGGTAATACCGTGACGATCCGTACGTAACGTTATCGGTAATACCGTGACGATCGGTACCTGGCGTTATCGGTAATACCGTGACGATCGGTACCTGGCGCTATCGGAAATACCGTGAATGGTATGCCATGACTCACAAGCAATACGTTGGAATATACACACACTGCTAGGATTGTCACCGAGAAGAGTTGCAGGATTGTCTGCAGTATACAAACTGGTCCGTCATGTGTGACTCTACAGTCCCAGAACGTTATGTCAGAGGAGTTTATGACTTCCCAACTTGTTCTTCCTCGCTGTGAGACACTTTTGCGCTCGAGGTCAATTGGGATACTCAATACTCCATAGACCGGACTCCCCGAGAGTGGCTCACGGATCAATCAAACTTCTGCAATCTTGTCTATCTGGGACACTCTGCTTCTCGGCAACCACATCCGCCACCAACGCAAGGTCCCACATGTCTGAATAGGCTGTTAGAGTCTGAAGAGGCTGTTAGAGTGCAATGACATAGTCAGTAGCCGTTATAGTTGATTTGTAATTATACTAGCGGGAGTACCCGGCGTTGCCCTGGAAATTAAGTACCTGGCGGTGTCTCCTCGGGCGAGTGCTCTAAATTTATATTTCTCCCTCACTGCCAAGACCACGGTCATGAATCTAATTTTAGAATACTCCTTCCAGTATGCCATAAGACCACGGACATGGATCCACGGCCATGAATCTAATTTTAGAGTGCTCCTTCCAGTATGCCATAAGACCACGGTCATGAATATAATTTTAGAGCGTTCCTCTCAGTATGCCATAAGGCCACGGTCATGAATCTAATTTTAGAGTGCTCTGTTAGTGCTCTAAATTTATATTTATCCCCACTATGCCAAGGCCGCGATCATGAATCCAATTTTAGAGCGCTCCTCCCAGTATGCCATAAGCCCACCAACTGATACTGGTGTTTTTTGGTTGAATTTTCCACTCTTTATACTTATTTTTGGCCAGAACTTTCCACTCCGCACCCCAGCTCCAGAGCAATCCTAGGACACTGCCCAGACACGTTCCAAGATTGGACTTTTCATGCTATCAGAATAACACACAACCAAATAATACTGACACAATAAAGCACCACTTGAAAAAATACATCCTACCCGCCACACTAAAATAAATTTGGGCTATAGGATCGCCAGGATTAATTATACTCAACCTAGGTAGGTATTGATTCAACACTGAACACACAACCCTAGTGTGTTGTTCTTAAAGGGAATGTTTCACCTTTCTGAAAGTTGTCAAATATACGCTGGTTGCAGTAGAAAATATGAAGTAAGTGCTGCTGAAAACGATGGTGATATTTTTCACCGGAAAAGTCACTTCACTTTATACAAATTCAGTTTTTAAATTTGGGCGAATGACGTGCTAATTGGATGACAAAGTGGGATTGGCTGTAGAAGTGGCTATCAGCCAATCAGCGGCTGCACCAGCCTGGAGTCATTTTGCAAATGGGAAATTACATTGCTTAAAAATGGTTAAGTTTTGGGAAAAATGACCTTAGTAATTTAGACATTTCAATAACGGCCCAAGATAATGGCTATCTCAGTTTAAAACTAATACAAAGGTGAAACATTCCCTTTAACAAATTCCACGCTACCTAAAAAAAAAATATATGCTGCCAGCCACACTAATATAAATTTGGACTAGGATCGCCAGGATTAATAATATTCAACCAAGGTAGGTACTGATTCAACAATGAATTCACAACCCTAGCGTGTTGTTTTCGTATGGCTGCAGAATGAATGTCACAAAAGCGCAACATATGCAGAAATGCAGAAATTCGGGCCACTGAATACGAATGTCATTGCATTCTTTAAAAAATATCGCTTTCACAATCTACTTGAAAACTATAGAGGTCCGATCTGGGTGGTAGTGGTACATAAACTTGCCTGCCATCATGCTGATTCAGAGAATATATGGGTTTTGGGTCCACCACCAAGGGTTTTCGAGTCCATCTCTGTCAAACGGTTTGAATTTGCCCTTTATATAGGAGCTTTGATAATTTGTAATGCTTAGGAATGCACCAAATGTGTTGCTCCGAATGACAGGACAGCTGGCTGAAAAGATGTCGTATGCACACATTTAGGCATATGGTTTTGTAAAGAAGATACAAATCAAAACAACAATTCTATAAATTTATCAAATCTGTAAAACAAATATAGGTAAAGCAAACGATCTTTACGGCACTTTTTGATGCAAGCCAAGTGATGACTACCAAATGACTGGGATTCCATCCTTCAATGCGTAAACTAGATTTTTGGCTCGAAAATTCCAAATTTTAACAAGCGCAGTCTATAAAATTTAACAAACCCAAGTGTCCAAAAGAATAGGTATGATAATTAATGTTGAACCATTTCTAACTCGATCATCTGAAATGTCAAACCTGTATCTTTCAAATAGTCGCCCAACCACTGCGTCATACGCTTCATCACCATGACCTCGGCCACACCCTCCCTCCCTCCCCCCTCAGGTGCTCTAATGACTCAGGCCGCGGGACGGCGCGGGGAGGGGAGGGTGGCGGGGGCGGTCCCGCGCGGCGGCGGCGGCGGCGCCGGTGTCGCCGTCCGGGCGGCCGTCGCTCAGTCGGGTGGTGAGCGTTGCGCTGGTCGGTTTGTGGCGCTGCGGCGCGGGTCATGTGAGAAGCCGGCGTGAGATGGCGCTCAGTGTCGTGATCACGGTCTGGCTGCCGGCGCTGCTGGCCGCCGGGGCAGCCGCCGAGTACCTGGACAGGAGACAGCACCAGGTGTACCGCGACTGGCGGGGACTCCGGTACGGTGAGTAGTACCTGGACAGTGGACAGGAGACAGCACCAGGTGTACCGCGGCTGGCGGGGACTACGGTACGGTAACAATTTTTAAGGGATTACTGGAGCAGACCATGGGTCAATGAGTTCAGGGTGCAGGGTAGCATAGCTGGACGCGGCAAGCGCTTACGTTCCTTCTTCTTATGCTTAGTAATATAATATTATATATATATATATATATATATATATATATATATATATATGTAATATTATAATTAATATATATTATATATAATACATAAAATAATATAAATAATATAACTTCTTCTTATGCTCTCTGGTATGAATTACAGAGAGCAATAGACTTTGTGAGCAGCCCTGGCAAATTTCAGTCGATGCTCTCAACGCGCTGGTGACCTGCCATCCGTCCATCCATCTCCCTCTCGCCCATCCGTCCATCCATCTCCCTATCGCCGAGCGCCGTCGATGGTCGATTGGCTTTCAGTGCAGTCATTTCTCACCACGTGATCCGGTCACAGCCTGACGGAGGTGTTATTCTTACCGTGTGATAACAACATAAATTATTGATATATATGGCACCCGGCGGCAGCCGCCAATTCTGAGTGCTGCCGAGAGCCCACGAATAGCACTGCACACCGGGGATGTATCCGTGTCAGCTGATAAATGCCCTACTTTATCTGATGACATTCTGTCACTTGTAAAATGCTAGCTGGTAATACCATTTCATCTTTATACCCGCCAGACTGCATATGCACTAATCATTCTCTTCGATCATTCACAGCATCTGCGATGTGCGCTGGAAAGCGTCATGAAATGACCACCATTCTGTCGTGTCTATCGACGGGAAAATTAAACGGCGCATTATGCATACATGGTCTGCGTAGTCTGTCTGGGCCGTATAATGCTATGTGGGAATCGTGCCAGATACAATCTCTCTCATTCTCACGTGAGCACGTTGAAATGTGTCGGGGACAAATGACCGGTGTTATTTCGGACCTGTGAGGCTTGACATCTTGACATCCACGGGGCGTGGGACAGGCGCCGTGGAAAAGACGGAAGATCGTGATCGTCAGTATAATAAACTAGACATGTCTTCTCCGACCCTATTGACTACATGAGGGAAAATCGTGAATGAATGGTTTGTACAAACGCATGCGTTTGTAATGGCAGGAAGACCGATTCGGTTTTCGGACGGATATAAACATATTTCTTTGGACATTTTCGGACATCCAATGCCCAATGATGGCTTGTCGCGAAAATCACTTAGTTATTTTTCTATTAAAAAAGAAAGTGTGCCACAGGTAAATAATTAATTTCCATATACAACACCTTTTCTGCTTTCGGACAAATTTCGGACAAACAATGATTTTCGGATAGTTTCGGACGCACAGCTGACCGTGGTCTTGTACATCGGTCGGACATTGGACACATATTTTCTGAAACTGGCACCACTGAAACTGGCAAACTGGCACAGACTCCCGCCTGCCCGCACGCACACACAAACGCATGCACACACGATGCACATACATAGAGCACGCACATGACATACAGTTCACTACACTTAGATCCCAACATGTCCAAAATATTGTATGAAAGCCTATTATTTCAAATTGTTTAATTCTCAATGGCGTATAATTTTAAGTTCGTTGCCGTGCCAATGCTCAAATACTGGTTTCCGATCATGACCATGGTGAAGCGGCTCGGTTTTATTATCTTATTAGCTAAAAGTCCGTTGAACAGTGACAAGGGGCAGTAACCGACCTGGGGTAGTAAAGGGGTAGTAACCCCAGCGTGTTAAAGGGAAATATGGACATTTTCCCACAAAAAGGGAGTTATTACTTGAAATCGACAGACGAGACCAACACATATTCTAAATTGATCACATTTTGCATATAAACATTGCTACCGAGAGATATTTCAAGTTAAAGTTGATACGCGTTCCACGCTTTTAACGTCCGGTACACTCAAGTACCTGGTAACGAATTTCGGTCCCAGAAAAAAAAAACGGTATTACTTTTTGACGAAATGGTAAGGAAAATATGTTTTGCACTCTATCTTTTATAATCGTGTGCCTACAATCCTTAACAATCAACAAACATTGAATAAAAAGGTATCCAAATTAGCAGTTGACTTATGCACCCAACGACGGCCTAGTTAGTGGTTGCCACCCTCAATTTTTGAAGAACAAAAATTGAAATAATGGTCCATTTATTTTCAACATTAGGAGTATTGTATAGTTTTGTCTCTGGCTGTATATAATACAATGCTTTAGCTTATCAATACAAATAACCACTTTTTCCAAAACAATAAACAAACAATCGAAAAAGTGGCAATTAAATCAGAAGTTCATTTACATACCCAACGGCGACCTATTTAGTGTCTTGTTTCATGCGATTTGTTTCGGGGACATTGTCACAGTGTTTTCAAAGGAAAGAAAAGAATATGTCACGCCAGATTAGAGAAGGATCATACCGTTCGTGGCCATATATAAGTACATATATTCAAATTTCCCAAACTTAAATTATCGAAATATAAAAGGTTGTGATTTCACTTTTAAATTGAGACGCCATCAATTTGATACTATCATGTGTCATTACGAGCGAGCGCGAAGCGCTTGCTCGTCTTTCCGTTATATATGGGGAAAATCTGAATATGAACGACCCGGCCCGATCTGGCCCGTGGCGACGCTTTTGGCAAGTTAATATCTCTGCAACCGCACGTCCGATTGACAAGCGGGCTTCTTTGCTGGGCAGCCCAATCCAACCTACCCTGTTTGAGACCAGTGCTGACTCACGTGGGTGACTACCACTGCGCGTGGCGCGTGCCGCGTGAGGGGTGTTGGAAGGTGTTTCCTCGCAGTAACTCCGCATTGGCTGAGCCGATTGTGTCCAAATTTGGTGTGTGGTTAGGGACACCTCAGCCGCCACTTTCCCACAAGTTATTGGCAGGTGCCTCTGCACATGCGCACGTGCACACCCCTATTCTATATCTCAGGAACGTCTGAGCCGATTGTGTTCAAATTTGGTGTGTGGTTAGGGACCTCTCAGCCGCCACTTTCCCACAAGTCAGGGGTGGGGTGTCTCTGCACGTGCGCACGTGCACACCCCTATTATATATATCAGGAACGGCTGAGCCGATTGTGTTCAAATTGTATGCGTGGTTAGGAACCTTTCAGCCGCCACTTTCCCCACAAGTCAGGGGTGGGTGCTTCTGCACGTGCGCACGTACGCACCCTTTTTGTATCTCAGAAACTACTTGCCCGATGGAGTTGAAATTCACCATATATTTTCTTCGCGCTCGCTCGTACATCGCCAACTTCGGCGTCTTACTGGTAAGATAATGCAGAAAAATAACCCGAAAGGTCAATATTTCCCTTTTAAAGGGAGATAATCACCTTTTGATTTTGTTAGCAACAATTTCTTTGGCTACCGCTATGGCATTAACATGATGTGATCTAAATTTAAGAATTAAATACAATTATTCCCTTATTCAAAGGTGGAAGTTTGGAAAAATGAATCATCGGTATTTTCCCTCCACTATTGGAAAGCGCAATTTCTGGCGCTTTTGCATCCATCTGTTCAACGTTGTTGAATGGGCACTGCGAACAAATCGCCGACACTAAATAGGTCGCCGTCCGAGGCCAAGCTAAACTGCCGATTTCAATGCACTTTTTTCAAATGGTTGTTGATTGTTCATAAAACGTTTGGCACATATTCGCAAAAGATAGAGTGCAGGAAACATATTGCATACCTTCATGATAAATAACAATGCGTAGGGAGGCTAATTTACTGAATTAGTTACCGAGTACTTGCTGAGTACCGACCGATATAAGCGTGGATCGCTTATCGGTAGTAAACTGCCAATATCTTTCGGTAGGAATGTTTATATGCAAAATGTGATGAACTTACATCATATTTTGGCCTCGTCTATCTTTTTCAGGTGCTAACTTCATTTTTGTGGAAAAGGGTGATCATCGCCCTTTAACGATCAGTTTCGATCGGTCTCCCTCAGACGATCAGTTTCGATAAATCTCCCTCAGACGATCAGTTTCGATCAATCTCCTTCAGACGATCAGTTTCGATAAATCTCCCTCAGACGATCAGTTTCGATCAATCTCCCTCAGACGATCAGTTTCGATCAATCTCCCTCAGACGATCAGTTTCGATTAGTCTCCCTCAGACGATCAGTTTCGATCAATCTCCCTCAGACAATCAGTTTCGATCAGTCTCCCTCAGACGATCAGTTTCGATCAATCTCCCTCAGACGATCAGTTTCGATCAGTCTCCCTCAGACGATCAGTTTCGATCAATGTCCCTCAGACGATCAGTTTTCGATCAGTCTCCCTCAGACGATCAGTTTCGCTGCATGATAGTTCCCTGTCCCGACCCAGAATGGCACACGTTCCTGGCGGCTGTGGCCGTGTCCGTCCGGCCGTCTGATAAGATTGGTCTGGTGTGGATGGCGTGGGCGGCCTGGCCCGTACCTGCGCGCCACACTCCGGGTCAGGCCGGACCGTGTGTTGTCTCACGTTACCGGTCAAACGGAGCCGTTCTAGTCAAGTGTCTCACAGTGAACCGATCTGACGTGCAACAGCAGCGCAGCTCCTCGTGTCCATATTTGCGGGCGTCAACCAACACGCAGACACTTGCATCATCGGCATACTATGTCCCGTGCTATGTATACCATGTCCCGTGTTCTCTGTGCTGCTCTGAGTTCTCCGCCACGCACTGCTCTGAAGACCATCTCCCTGTCCCGACCCAGCCCGGCCACCGGTCCCGTCTCCCTGTCCCGACCCAGCCCGGCCACCGGTCCCGTCTCCCTGTCCCGACCCAGCCCGGCCACCGGTCCCGTCTCCCTGTCCCGACCCAGCCCGGCCACCGGTCCCGTCTCCCTGTCCCGACCCAGCCCGGCCACCGGTCCCGTCTCCCTGTCCCGTCTCCCTGTCCCGACCCAGCCCGGCCACCGGTCCCGTCTCCCTGTCCCGACCCAGCCCGGCCACCGGTCCCGTCTCCCTGTCCCGTCTCCCTGTCCCGACCCAGCCCGGCCACCGGTCCCGTCTCCCTGTCCCGGCCAACGGTCCCGTCTCCCTGTCCCTACCACCGGTCCCGTCTCCCTGTCCCGTCTCCCTGTCCCGACCCAGCCCGGCCACCGGTCCCGTCTCCCTGTTCCGTCTCCCTGTCCCGTCTCCCTGTCCCGTCTCCCTGTCCCGTCTCCCTGTCCCGTCTCCCTGTCCCGTCTCCCTGTCCCGTCTCCCTGTCCCGTCTCCCTGTCCCGTCTCCCTGTCCCGACCCAGCCCGGCCACCGGTCCCGTCTCCCTGTCCCGACCCAGCCCTGCCACCGGTCCCGTCTCCCTGTCCCGGCCAACGGTCCCGTCTCCCTGTCCCTACCACCGGTCCCGTCTCCCTGTCCCGTCTCCCTGTCCCGACCCAGCCCGGCCACCGGTCCCGTCTCCCTGTCCCGGCCAATGGTCCCGTCTCCCTGTCCCGTCTCCCTGTCCCGACCCAGCCCTGCCAGCGGTCCCGTCTCCCTGTCCTGGCCACCGGTCCCGTCTCCCTGTCCCGTCTCCCTGTCCCGTCTCCCTGTCCCGTCTCCCTGTCCCGTCTCCCTGTCCCGTCTCCCTGTCCCGTCTCCCTGTCCCGACCCAGCCCTGCCACCGGTCCCGTCTCCCTGTCCCTGCCACTGGTCCCGTCTCCCGGTCCCGTCTCCCTATCCCGACCACCACGCCGGTCCCGTCTCCCTGTCCCGTCTCCCTGTCCCGACCCAGCCCGGCCACCGGTCCCGTCTCCCTGTCCCGTCTCCATGTCCCGACCAGCCCGGCCACCGGTCTCGTCTCCCTGGCTCGTCTCCCTGTCCCGTCTCCCTGTCCCGTCTCCCTGTCCCGTCTCCCTGTCCCATCTCCCTGTCCCGTATCCCTGTCCCGTCTCCCTGTCCCGCCTCCCTGTCCCGTCTCCCTGTCCCGTCTCCCTGTCCCGTCTCCCTGTCCCGTCTCCCTGTCCCGTCTCCCTGTCCCGACCACCGGTCCCGTCTCCCTGTCCCGGCCACCGGTCCCGTCTCCCTGTCCCGGCCACCGGTCCCGTCTCCCTGCCCCGGCCCCCAGCCCTGCCACCGGTCTTAGGGGTGCTGCAGCGGCGGGGTGTGCAGCCCAGGTGCACCATGTCTCAGTGCGGCCCCCTGCCCTGACGCACCCTCACCCCGCCCCATCTCCGCCCTCCAGCCGGCGCGGCGTACTCCTCACATCGCGCACGAGCGCCGCGCACTGCCGGCTGTAACCGAATATCGCGCCGATTTGGGTGAGCGCACGCACTGTTTACGGCCGGTATCAACAGGCAGGAAGACGTGGCGGCGGCGGAGACGGCCCTCCCTTGCCGCCCCGCCACACCGCCCTGGTGACCCTCCCGCCGCCCCGCCACACCGCCCTGGCCACCCTCCCTGCCGCCCGCCACACCGCCCTGGACCACCCTCCCTGCCGCCCACCACACCGCCCTGGTGACCCTCCTGCCGCCCGCCACACCGCCCTGGCTACCCTCCCTGCCGCCCGCCACACCGCCCTGGTGACCCTCCCTGCCGCCCGCCACACCGCCCTGGTGACCCTCCTGCCGCCCGCCACACCGCCCTGGTGACCCTCCCTGCCGCCCACCACACCGCCCTGGCCACCCTCCCTGCCGTCCGCCCCGGCCACCCTCCCTGCCGTCCGCCACCCAGCCCTGGTCACCCTCCCTGCCGTCCGCCCCGGCCACCCTCCCTGCCGCCCGCCACACCGCCCCGGCCACCCTCCCTGCCGCCCGCCCTGACCACCCTCCCTGCCCACCGCCCTGGTGACCCTCCCTGCCCACCGCCCCGGCCACCCTCCCTGCCGCCCGCCACACCGCCCTGGCTCGCTTCATTAGCTCTCCGCAAACGGGACCTCTCAGTACAAGGCCGGTACTTCTCTCAGTACAAGGCCGGTACTTCTCTCAGTACAAGGCCGGTACTTATCTCAGTACAAGGCCGGTACTTCTCTCAGTACAAGGCCGGTACTTCTCTCAGTACAAGGCCGGTACTTCTCTCAGTACAAGGCCGGTACTTCTCTCAGTACAAGGCCGGTACTTCTCTCAATACGGTGCCGGACCACACACTCTGGGGACATGGAGTCGAACGGAGCGACATCGGGCGTCACGTGGTGTGACTGTATATACTGTGGTTTCAAGAGCCGTTCATTAGATATTGTCAGTTGATTTTCCCGTGACAGTGCTCTGTTCTTTCGCATTCACACGACCCCTGACTGGACGACAGAGCTATATTATAAAGGTTACCCAACAACTACTTGGTTAATCAGTATCATTTTTCGCTAATTAAAAAAACAACTTAGTATATCAATGCGATCAACAAAAGTAGTTTTAATCGCACGGGCATGATCTCACAAACAGATACTGCACGGAAATAAATTAGGTATACCAATTTAACTTCAAATCGGACGTCAGACACCGTTTTTTTTAGAACATACTCTAGAACAAATTCATCGAATTGTGCAGGTAACTGGATTTGTTAGATTCGCCACTTAGCTGTTTGTTGTTACTTGTTATTATACAAGTTTAGGTAATCATTATTTTCAAGGATTTGTTTACAAGTTGAGCTTCTGTAATGATGCATTAACCCGGAAGTTACTTGGCTATTTTCCATAACGACTTACTGGGAAGGAGGGGGAGGCTATTTTTGCCCACCCCCTCGGATCTCCGAAACTGTTGAACCGATGTTAAAAATTCAAACGGCATTTGATAGCCCTGAAAAATGTGAGGCGTAATACCTATTATTGTTGACTTCGGGGTCACCGGTAACGTCAAAGGTCAGGTCAAAGACAAAAGAAGCTCTCGGTCATCGGTGGATGCAATTGTCGCGCAAAATAATGATATTAAACTCACAAGCAGTCAATAAATCAGAATGTGACTTCTATCTTCTATCCTTGTATCTGACTTCTAAGTACCATTCTAAGCTTTTGATGACCTTGGGTTAGGTCAAGGTCATCAGAGGTCACGAGGTCAAACTACCGATTAGGGTCATTAGGGGTTGTAATACATGGGTTGCATACAATGGGTTTGTTTTTCGTCTAGAACGCGAAACATAACCGTAAAACTTTTGTTTTGTTCCACAGAAATCGAAGTGCAAGGCAACCACGGAAATGCCTGGGTTCTGCATGGTAATACTGTGATAAGTGGTCGATTTGGCGCCTCCCAGTCTCTGTCCTGACAGATGGCAGGCGTAGATCGTCATCTTGGCGGGTTCTCCGAACTCCTGTTGATCTTGCGATACAAATATATTTGGTTTTGAGAGGACATGATAGACACACGTCAGTGAAAGTAATTTAATAAGACGATTACCACGGGAAATTTGTGCAGCCCTATTGCTCTGTTTATGTTTTGTGACTACTCCACCCATTTCATGAACTCGCCGCCAATCACACCTCAACGAAACCTGACACTGCTGTGGCTTATTGATTGGAAACACACAATCCTCAGACTTGTCCTGGATGACACCCTATTGTCATGTACGTATATCACGGTTTCATAGAACTGGAACGACATCAACAAGTTTATGTTCAGGGATCTTTTCTTGCACATGCATTTAATTGTAAGGGACGTCGTGTGATTGATGTTCTTTCTCACTTGACACGTTCGGCATACCTCGGTATGAAAAATTCATTGCATTCTTTCAGGCGGTAGGTAACCGGCCTGCGTCAAATGTGGTATGTGACTTGCTAAGCCTGTCACTTGTCAATGGACTGAAAGGCTCTTCGCCGAGCTGCCTATCGTGTGCTCCCTGTTCTCACGTGCTCGATAACTTGTGCTAACGTTAGGCGGTACCTGTTGCCAGACCCGTAGTCAAGTGTCTGCTGACTCTCTGTCTCTGTATAGCTGGTATCCGGCAACATGTGGTCATTACTGAAATGCTGTTCCTCGATAAATCGGTGGTCGCTTTGTGCCATCAGACAGAGCGGCTCGTGCCATCAGGCAGAGCGGCACCTGCCATCAGGCAGAGCGGCTCGTGCCATCAGGCAGAGCGGCTCGTGCCATCAGACAGAGCGGCACCTGCCATCAGACAGAGCGGCACCTGACATCAGGCAGAGCGGCACCTGTCATCAGGCAGAGCGGCACCTGCCATCAGGCAGAGCGACACCTGCCATCAGACAGAGCGGCTCGTGCCATCAGACAGAGCGGCACCTGCCATCAGACAGAGCGGCACCTGACATCAGGCAGAGCGACACCTGCCATCAGGCAGAGCGACACCTGCCATCAGGCAGAGCGGCACCTGCCATCAGGCAAAGCGACACCTGCCATCAGACAGAGCGGCTCGTGCCATCAGGCAGAGTGACACCTGCCATCAGGCAGAGCGACACCTGCCATCAGGCAGAGCGACACCTGCCATCAGGCAGAGCGACACCTGCCATCAGGCAGAGCGGCTCGTGCCATCAGGCAGAGCGACACCTGCCATCAGGCAGAGCGACTCGTGCCATCAGACAGAGCGGCACCTGCCATCAGGCAGAGCGGCTCGTGCCATCAGACAGAGCGGCATCTGCCATCAGACAGAGCGGCACCTGTCATCAGACAGAGCGGCACCTGCCATCAGGCAGAGAGGCTCGTGCCATCAGACAGAGCGGCACCTGCCATCAGACAGAGCGGCACCTGTCATCAGACAGAGCGGCACCTGCCATCAGGCAGAGCGGCTCGTGCCATCAGACAGAGCGGCACCTGCCATCAGACAGAGCGGCACCTGCCATCAGGCAGAGCGGCTCGTGCCATCAGACAGAGCGGCACCTGCCATCAGGCAGAGCGGCACCTGTCATCAGGCAGAGCGGCACCTGCCATCAGACAGAGCAGTCAGCGACACCTGCCATCAGTCAGAGCAGTCAGCGACACCTGCCATCAAGCAGAGCGACACCTGCCATCAGGCAGAGCGGCTCGTGCCATCAGACAGAGCGGCACCTGCCATCAGACAGAGCGGCTCGTGCCATCAGGCAGAGCGGCTCGTGCCATCAGGCAGAGCGACACCTGCCATGAGACAGAGCGGCACCTGTCATCAGACAGAGCGGCACCTGCCATCAGACAGAGCGGCACCTGTCATCAGGCAGAGCGGTACCTGCCATCAGACAGAGCGGCACCTGCCATCAGACAGAGCGGCACCTGCCATCAGACAGAGCGGCACCTGTCATCAGACAGAGCGGCACCTGCCATCAGACAGAGCGGCACCTGCCATCAGACAGAGCGGCACCTGCCATCAGGCAGAGCGGTACCTGCCATCAGGCAGAGCGGCACCTGCCATCAGACAGAGCGGCACCTGCCATCAGGCAGAGCGGCACCTGCCATCAGGCAGAGCGGCTCGTGCCATCAGACAGAGCGGCTCGTGCCATCAGACAGAGCGGCTCGTGCCATAAGGCACGGTCGGCACGTGCCGTGGCAGGCCGGGCGCCGTCCGGCATGTAAATGCCACCCTTCCGCTAACAAGGCGGCGCGCCGCCCAGACGGGTGTTTATAGCCGCCGTGATGTATTATGACAAGCCGCTCCGCCGGCCGGCCGACCTCATCCATAGCAAGTGACCGGGCGCTGGCGGCGGCGGCGCGCGGAGGCGGCAGGACCGGCCGGTATGGCCGGTATTCGTCAGGTGCCCGGCTGTCCCGTCCGAGGCGTCCGCGGCGGCTGTCCTGTGCCAGCGGCCCTGAGCATCACCTCAAATGATGCCAGGCAATCGAATCAACTGTCAGCAATGCGGTCACGCCGGGAGGCTTTGCACGCACACTTGAATGTGTCGCGGTCGAACTTCCGACTGTTTGCAAGCGATAAGGCGGCTTATTCGGCCCAGCGATTAGATGCCACGTCCCATACGGCAGCCACTACAAGATCAATGGCTGATGCCGCGCTCAGTCGGTGTCTGCCCAAGGCACCGGTGCCCGAGGATCTGTACTGACTGCCAGAACATCCTGTGGAGATTTAAACAACAAACAATAGGAGGCCCTCTTGTTATCCATCTGATTATTTTTGCTATTGCAAAATACAATCACTTATCTTGTTAACCGATGCGACTCCATGTAACATGTGTCAAATGCAGGCTCGTTGGCTCTGTACACATACGTCATCAGTCAGACGATAATGTATTTGCGCAACTCCACATGACGTTATTTGTATCCCAGCCTGAGTAATCCACTCGGTTCTTAAGTGGATGCTGTCCTGTGAGTGACTCAGTCCTCGGGCGTCAGGACGCGTCCATTGTTCAGCTGATCAGCCTATCAGCCTACCACGAGAGAAGTTCTGAGAACACGGCTAGCCAAGAGCAACTGAACGCATTGTGCACGCTAACTTACCGTTTAATTTTCTGTTGCCGACGAATTTATTTAGTTGAAGCTTACTTATTGAAATTGACGATTGTGCTTCTTTGCCGAGTGGTTACTATTTAGTACCCAACTGCTCCGTTCCATAAGAGCCTCCTATCCACCGGACTGTGATCAGGGCTGGAGCACTGCACACCGGCTGATCGGCTGGACAGCGGTGCCTACCGCTGGTCAGGAGGTGTCAGTGTTCACTGCACACCGGCTGATCAGCTGGGCAGCATGCCTACCGCTGGTCAGGAGGTGTCAGTGTTCACTGCACACCGGCTGATCGGCTGGGCAGCATGCCTACCGCTGGTCAGGAGGTGTCCGTGTTCACTGCACACCGGCTGATCAGCTGGACAGCATGACTACCGCTGGTCAGGAGGTGTCAGTGTTCACTGCACACCGGCTGATCGGCTGCAGACAGTACCTACCGCTGGTCAGGAGGTGTCAGTGTTCACTGCACACCGGCTGATCGGCTGCAGACAGTACCTACCGCTGGTCAGGAGGTGTCAGTGTTCACTGCACACCGGCTGATCGGCTGAGCAGTGCCTACCGCTGGTCAGGAGGTGTCAGTGTTCACTGCACACCAGCTTATCAGCTGGGCAGCATGCCTACCGCTGGTCAGGAGGTGTCCGTGTTCACTGCACACCGGCTGATCAGCTGGACAGCATGACTACCGCTGGTCAGGAGGTGTCCGTGTTCACTGCACACCGGCTGATCAGCTGGACAGCATGACTACCGCTGGTCAGGAGGTGTCAGTGTTCACTGCACACCGGCTGATCGGCTGGGCAGCATGCCTACCGCTGGTCAGGAGGTGTCAGTGTTCACTGCACACCGGCTGATCGGCTGGACAGCGGTGCCTACCGCTGGTCAGGAGGTGTCAGTGTTCACTGCACACCGGCTGATCAGCTGGCTGAGCAGTGACTACCGCTGGTCAGGAGGTGTCAGTGTTCACTGCACACCAGCTTATCAGCTGGGCAGCATGCCTACCGCTGGTCAGGAGGTGTCCGTGTTCACTGCACACCGGCTGATCAGCTGGATAGCATGACTACCGCTGGTCAGGAGGTGTCAGTGTTCACTGCACACCGGCTGATCGGCTGGGCAGCATGCCTACCGCTGGTCAGGAGGTGTCAGTGTTCACTGCACACCGGCTGATCAGCTGGGTAGCTTTCCTACCGCTGGTCAGGAGGTGTCCGTGTTCACTGCACACCGGCTGATCAGCTGAGCAGTGACTACCGCTGGTCAGGAGGTGTCAGTGTTCACTGCACACCGGCTGATCAGCTGGGCAATGCCTACCGCTGGTCAGGAGGTGTCAGTGTTCACTGCACACCGGCTTATCAGCTGGGCAGCATGCCTACCGCTGGTCAGGAGGTGTCAGTGTTCACTGCACACCGGCTGATCGGCTGGGCAGCATGCCTACCGCTGGTCAGGAGGTGTCAGTGTTCACTGCACACCGGCTGATCGGCTGGGCGGCATGCCTACCGCTGGTCAGGAGGTGTCAGTGTTCACTGCACACCGGCTGATCGGCTGGGCGGCATGCCTACCGCTGGTCAGGAGGTGTCAGTGTTCACTGCACACCGGCTGATCGGCTGCAGACAGTACCTACCGCTGGTTAGGAGGTGTCAGTGTTCACTGCACACAGGCTGATCAGCTGGCTGGGCAGTGCCTACCGCTGGTCAGGAGGTGTCCGTGTTCACTGCACACTGGCTGATCATCTGCAGACAGCATGCCTACCGCTGGTCAGGAGGTGTCAGTGTTCACTGCACACCGGCTGATCGGCTGGACAGCGGTGCCTACCGCTGGTCAGGAGGTGTCAGTGTTCACTGCACACCGGCTGATCGGCTGGACAGCGGTGCCTACCGCTGGTCAGGAGGTGTCAGTGTTCACTGCACACCGGCTGATCGGCTGGGCAGTACCTATCGCTGGTCAGGAGGTGTCAGTGTTCACTGCACACCGGCTGATCGGCTGGGCAGTGCCTACCGCTGGTCAGGAGGTGTCAGTGTTCACTGCACACTGGCTGATCAGCTGGCTGGGTAGTGCCTACCGCTGGTCAGGAGGTGTCCGTGTTCACTGCACACCGGCTGATCATCTGCAGACAGCATGCCTACCGCTGGTCAGGAGGTGTCCGTGTTCACTGCACACCGGCTGATCGGCTGGGCAGTGACTACCGCTGGTCAGGAGGTGTCAGTGTTCACTGCACACAGGCTGATCGGCTGGGCAGCATGCCTACCGCTGGTCAGGAGGTGTCAGTGTTCACTGCACACCGGCTGATCGGCTGAGCAGTGACTACCGCTGGTCAGGAGGTGTCAGTGTTCACTGCACACCGGCTGATCGGTTGGGCAGTGACTACCGCTGGTCAGGAGGTGTCCGTGTTCCTTGGCAGGTCGGCCACCGTCTCAACAACGTAACTCAGTCGTGAATAAGTCAGTGGTGAGCACTGGTCAGAGGGGTTATACCTTAAGCAGGCCGATAAAGCGACCAGCCATGTCCCGCAAACACGGCCTGTCAATCGTAGCCTACAGGGCAGTGTGGCATGCAGTGCCGACGTACTGCGCCGGGTTTGTTGACCTCTAACATCAGGCCATCTGTCGGGCACATGATAGCGGCCGGAACCAGGCGTTCTGACTCGGACCAGCCGGACCGCCATAACGCCCTCCGCCGTCTCTCCAGCCGGACAGCTCAGCAGTAATAATTAGACTCACGGACAAGTTATTTTCTGGCGGAACAGCCTGAGTCTGTGTATTTACTGTGAACAAGATCTGTCCGCAAATAATGCGATTTAAATACATATATTAAGAAGCCCGTTCACAAAATGCAGCGTTTCATCTGCAAATAACATCAAAATAAATAATAGGTTGCTAATAGGTAATAGGTATAATGTGTTGGAATGTAATGTGTCGAAAAATATTCTGATTTGTGTCACTACTATTGCCTAATACAGCTTCATGACCAAAGTACCAGATACTTTCATACATGTCCATGCACGAACCACTTTCATCCATCATATATCGGTGTTGAGTTGATCGTTGAAACGTTACGGTCTTGTCAGCATGGTGCAGAATGTTACCATTGCAGTTCGCGCCAACGTGCAAAGGTGGTAGCTTTTGGTAAAGCACTGGGATTAATGTGCCAAATTCTGGTAGCAGTTCTAAAACTAACAAATAGTAATCACGTGGGATAACGTTTTTTTAGGCTCATAATGTATAATAGAGTTGATAAAAACCACAGCCTCATACTATGTAATATATCATACTATGTAATATTTTTTGTTAATATATATCGATATTAACAAAATGTTGTGCCTCTGACGTCATCAATCTGGCAACTTGGCGGGTCCAATATCTAAACCTTGATAAAAGTGAGACCCGCTGCGTTGATACTGTTTGACGACAGCAATTAGCGTTAATTGAAATTTATCATATTCATGCGAATAATTTTCTCTGCATTTTCATTTGTTGAGATGATGGATCTACTAACATCGTCAGCGTTTGCAACAATATTGTAGGTATTTCTTAAATATTTGATTTCTGTCTGTCTGTCTGTCTGTCTGTCTGTCTGTCTGTCTGTCTGTCTGTCTGTCTGTCTGTCTGTCTGTCTGTCTGTCTGTCTGTCTGTCTGTCTGTCTGTCTGTCTGTCTGTCTGTCTGTCTGTCTGTCTGTCTGTCTGTCTGTCTGTCTGTCTGTCTGTCTGTCTGTCTGTCTGTCTGTCTGTCTGTCTGTCTGTCTGTCTGTCTGTCTGTCTGTCTGTCTGTCTGTCTGTCTGTCTGTCTGTCTGTCTGTCTGTCTGTCTGTCTGTCTGTCTGTCTGTCTGTCTGTCTGTCTGTCTGTCTGTCTGTCTGTCTGTCTGTCTGTCTGTCTGTCTGTCTGTCTGTCTGTCTGTCTGTCTGTCTGTCTGTCTGTCTGTCTGTCTGTCTGTCTGTCTGTCTGTCTGTCTGTCTGTCTGTCTGTCTGTCTGTCTGTCTGTCTGTCTGTCTGTCTGTCTGTCTGTCTGTCTGTCTGTCTGTCTGTCTGTCTGTCTGTCTGTCTGTCTGTCTGTCTGTCTGTCTGTCTGTCTGTCTGTCTGTCTGTCTGTCTGTCTGTCTGTCTGTCTGTCTGTCTGTCTGTCTGTCTGTCTGTCTGTCTGTCTGTCTGTCTGTCTGTCTGTCTGTCTGTCTGTCTGTCTGTCTGTCTGTCTGTCTGTCTGTCTGTCTGTCTGTCTGTCTGTCTGTCTGTCTGTCTGTCTGTCTGTCTGTCTGTCTGTCTGTCTGTCTGTCTGTCTGTCTGTCTGTCTGTCTGTCTGTCTGTCTGTCTGTCTGTCTGTCTGTCTGTCTGTCTGTCTGTCTGTCTGTCTGTCTGTCTGTCTGTCTGTCTGTCTGTCTGTCTGTCTGTCTGTCTGTCTGTCTGTCTGTCTGTCTGTCTGTCTGTCTGTCTGTCTGTCTGTCTGTCTGTCTGTCTGTCTGTCTGTCTGTCTGTCTGTCTGTCTGTCTGTCT
>JAXIVJ010005657.1:57500-60000 GCA_036785665.1 Chirona hameri
GAAAAAAGAAAACGCAAGGCCGTAGAGGCGGCTGTGATCGCGACATTGCCCAATATTAATTCTAAACGAGGGGATTACACATTAGCTCCAATACTAGCGAGGATTCTTTGGGAGGAACAGATTAATGTCACGTGATTTGCATTCAATTTTGCATTTAATTTTCAAACCTATAGCGCCGTGGATCGTCTCCATTGTATCGATTGTTTTGTGTATCTTTTATGTACTGATGAAGATGTAATATCGAAACGCGTCTACATAATATATATTTATTTTATTGTTGTCCATTATTGCTCATATTTGTCGAGATGAACTATCAACATTTGTCGAATGGCAACAATGGTAATTATGTTACTACGACAATCGAATTCAATGCTAGACGAAAGATTGCGAGCGCTTGTAATCGTTTAATATTTCTGAAAAAATGCATTTTCGAAAGAGTGCTTCCGAAATCTGCGCCCCCGCACCTCCGAAACGACCTACTACCCTTTACTGAGGTAGCCCGAGCGTACCTAGAAGAGGCATGCTCCAAGTTGAGGGATCAAATAACTTTGAAGAGAGAGGAATTGAAGGGTATTCAGCTCAGCTCCCACCAGACTGAGAGTTTGAAGAAGTTGAACGCACAACAACAGCAGAAGCTGGACCGCAAGCTGGATTGGTTGTGTCGTAGCAGTGTGTGGGCTTCAGCAGGGAGGAATGACATCATAAACAATATGTCCTCAAGGGCATTGACAAAGTATGAAGAAGAAGCATTATCTCTTGGCTTGAAATTTAGTTCAAGGAAAGATAACAGGGATCTGACTGATCACGTGATCAAGAACTATTGGTTCAATGACAAAGAGACGGACAAAGGATTCATTCAGGGTGTACTCACTTGCTGCAAGGCCATCGCGGATTCGGAGCCCAACACCTTGCCAAAAAGGTATCTAGTCGCATTGGAAGGGCTGGCAAAAGATGATTCGATTGTTATAACTTCCGCAGACAAGGGAGGAGGAATAATAATTTTGGACAAATCCAACTACGAAGAGAAAATGAAAAACTTGTTGGGTGACAAACATACTTACACGGAGAAGAGAAATGGCTTTATCAAGACACAGAGTGTTAACTTCAACAAAAAGGCTAGAAAGATTTTGAAGAAATCTGAAAGGGGTAAAAACCTTCAACATTTACTTGAACAGGACCCCAAGGCTCCAAAGATGCGAGGGTTACCAAAGGTTCACAAGACAGGAGTCCCGATGAGACCAATTACCACAGGCATAGGTAGTGCACCCCACCGTATCGCAAAAAACTGGCTAAGCCTCTAACCATACTTCTCGGGTCTGTAAGCAACAGCCACCTAAAGAACTCCGGTGATCTTTTGAATCGATTAAGACAACTTGACTTCAGCGGCAAAAAGATGGCAAGTTTCGATGTCAAAGCATTGTTCACTAATGTACCAATCAAGGGAGCCATGCAGGCGATTGAGTTCGCAATCAAAAGTATCGCCACTGAAGAATTTCCAGTGCCCAAGACGCACTTTATGAAGTTAGTCGAACTCTGCCTAGACTTCCAAGCTTTCTCTTTCGGTGACGAGGAATTTGCACAAGTGAATGGCTTGGCCATGGGATCACCTCTCAGTCCCGTGGCAGCTTGTCTCTATATGGAAATGTTAGAAAGGGAACATTTCAGACAGATCATGGGTGCGGATGCTACATGGTTCAGATACGTGGACGATGTTTTCGTGTTGGTTCCTGAAGAAACGAACCTAAACGATAAACTTAAGAAATTGAACGAAGTAGAAAAGAAAATACAATTTACTCTGGAAACTGAAAATGATGGCACACTGCCGTTTCTGGACATTCTGATCGTAAAACGTGAAGACGTTATGATGTACACAGTCTTTAGGAAGAAAACGAACCGAGAAGACTATATACACTATTTGTCAGCGCACAGTGAAAGGGTGAAATCAGGGGTAGTAATTGGGTTTTTCTTACGTGCATATCGCATATGCAGTGATGAATATCTGGACGCCGAAATTGAACATATTTTCGATTCATTCATGAAGCTTAAATATCCGAGGGCATTCTTAATTAGATGTCTACGAAAAGCAAAGAAAATAAGAAGGGCTCCGGCGTCTACACGAACCCGGTCCAATCAAAAGATCATAGTGGCTCCAGGCAGTGGCAAAACGCAAGCTATAGCAAGAGTTCTGAGGAAAGCGGGCGTGCAACTGATTGAAAAAACGGGTTCAAAAATCGGTGAAATGATCAGGGGAAGAAGAGGAACAGAAAGTAAAGATAGTGTTGTCTACAAAGTACCATGCAGTGGATGCTCGAAAGCGTACTTTGGAGAAACGTATCGGGGAACAAAGAAGAGGATAAATGAACATAAAACAGACATTCGCCATCACAGGACCACAAGTTCGTTCGTAATGCATATTGAGAAGCATCAACATCTGCCGGACTGGGATAAGACGGAGATCCTCTGGAGCGGCAAAGAAAAAAGAAAACGCAAGGCCGTAGAG
>JAXIVJ010005657.1:65000-72361 GCA_036785665.1 Chirona hameri
ATACTATATATATCATAACTATACTACTACACTCTACTACTACTCTAGAATCGTACTCTATACTATCTATACATCACTACACACACGCTAAACACTACACTACTAGCACTACTACACACTACACTATGACTACACTATACTACTCTATATACCTAGATATATATACATCATACATATATATACTATCACTACACATATATACTATTACACATATATACTATATATATATACTCTACTTATACATACTATACATATATACTACT
Source organism: Chirona hameri (assembly GCA_036785665.1). Taxonomy (NCBI): domain Eukaryota; kingdom Metazoa; phylum Arthropoda; class Thecostraca; order Balanomorpha; family Balanidae; genus Chirona; species Chirona hameri. The sequence continues at coordinate 65,264 of JAXIVJ010005657.1, forward strand.
ATATATACTATACTATACATAATACTATATACTATATACAAGATATCATATATATATATATACTCATATATATATCATACTACTGACATATATACTATATATCTATATATACTTATATACTATATATATATATACTACATGACTTATCAGTAGATACTATATATTATAAATACTCATATCCTATATATATATATCATACTATATGATCATGATATATCGAGTACCTGATACTGTATCAGTATACTTTACTATGTATATGTATATGTATATGTATATGTATATGTATATGTATATGTATATATACCTGTCATATGTAAATGTATATGTATACTGTACTGTATATGTATCATGTATATGTATATGTATATGTATATGTATATGTATATGTATATGTATACTGTATATGACTGATAGTATATGGATATGTATATGTATATGTATATGTATATGTATATGTATATGTATATGTATATGTATATGTATATGTATATGTACTATGTACATGTACACTGTACATGTACACTGGTACCTGTACATGTACATGTACATGTACATGTACAAGTATATGTATATGTATATGTAAATGTACATGTACATGTACATGTACATGTACATGTACATGACATACACATGACACTGATACATATACAATGTACATGTACTATGTACTATGTACTATGTATATGTATATGTACTGTATATGTATATGTACTATGTATATGATATGTATACGATATTATATGTATACTGTATAAGTATACTGTAATATGTATATGTATATGTATATGAATATATGTATATGTATACTGTATATGTATATGTATATGTATACTGTATATGTACATGTCACATGTCTCATAGCACATACACTGTCTACATGTATATGTACATGTATATGTATATGTAATGTATATGTATATGTATATGTATATGTACATGTCTACATGACACATACTATAGTACTAGTAAATGTATATGTATATGTATATGCTACATGTACTACATGTATATGATATATATGTATATGTATATGTATATGTATATGATTATGTATACTCGATACGTATACTGCTAGTATGTATATGTATATGTATATGTATATGTCTATGATTGTATATCTATAGTATATGTATAAGTATATGTCTATGTATATGTATATGTCTATGTATATGTATATGTATATGTATCATGGATATGTATATGTAGTCAGTAGATGATATGTATATGTATATGTACTGTATACTGTACTATTACTGCTATATGTATAGGTATACGTATATGTAGGATATGTATATGTATATGTATATGTATGTATATGTATATGTATATGCTACTGTATATGTATATGTCATATGTATATGTATATGTATATGAGATATATGAACTGATATGTATATGTATATGTATATGTATATGTATATGTATACGTAATGTATATGTATACTGTACTATGTATATGTCTCTCATGTACTATGTATACTGTATACTGTATATGTATATGTATATGTATATGTATATGTATATGTATAGGTATATGTATATGTATATGTATACTGTATATGTATATGTATATGTATATGTATATGTATATGTATCTGTATATGTATATGTATATGTATATGTATAGGTATATGTATATGTATCATGTACTAGTACATATGTATATGTATCTTTATATGTATATGTATATGTATATGATATGTATATGTATATGTATATGTATATGTATATGTCTATGTATATGCATAGCTATACTGTATACTGTATATGTATATGTATCTGTACTATGAAGAGTATTACTGTATAGTATATGATAAGCATATGTATATGTATACTCATTTATGCATATGACTATACATATGATATGTATCTGTATCGTATATGTATATGTATATGTATAAGTTATGAGTATACGGTTAGAGTATATGTAGATGTATATGATAGTATATGTATATGTTGATGTATAGTATAGTATATGTATGATGATATGTATATGTAGTAATGTATAGTATATGTATATGATAGACTAAGTACACATACAGCTAGGTATACTGTATAGTATATGGTAGATGTAAGGTATATGTATATGTATATGTATATGTATAGTATATGATACTATGTACCAGTATATGTATACTGTATATGTACTCGATACTATACAGTATACTCGATCTATACATCAGTATACACATACACATACATAATATAGGTATACGTATATCTATATATGTATATGTATATGTATATTATATGTATAATGTATATGTATATGTATATGTATAGTATATGTTATGTATAGTATATGTACTATGTATATGTATGTATAGGTTATGGTATAGGATAGGTATGGTGATAGGTGATACTGTATATGTATACTGTACAGACTACAGTACTCATGTATACGTTATGTATATGTATATGTAGTATGGTACACTTACATCATGTACATGTCATATGTATCATGTATATGTATATGATAACATACACTTCTATACATATAGCAATACTGTACTATGTATACTATACACGTTACAGATACACATACGAAGACGACTTACATCTGGAAACGTATATGTAATGTATAAGTATATGTATATGTATAGTATAAGCTATACTCGTATATCTATACTCTGATACATACAGCTATACAGCATACTGTATATGTACTATCGTATATGTATATGTATATACTCATACTCTATACACGTATATGTCATATGTATACTCGATACTACGTATATCTATACTGTATGACTGTATACTACTATGTATACTGTACTCATATACACATACGTTATACACATATGTATACTGTATATGTACATACTCATACGTATACTGTCATATGTGGGTGTATGGTAGATGTAGGATGTATACCTGTACCATACACGTATACCAGACACAATACACATACGACCTATCACTATGTATACAGTATACACGTATACACAGTACACATACATGTCATACTGTATACTGTATACTTATAGCTACATGTATACTACGTATACTATACAGTCATACTCATACTCTATACTGATATGTAAGGTATAGGTTGTCGGTATACTCTCACACTCGTCACTACTCTCACACTGGAGTGTCTATACAACACACACTCCCCCCCACATAATATATATAGATATATATATATAGTATATATATGATATATATACATAAATATATATAGTAGTGAGTGAGTGAGTGTGAGCTACCAGTACCTGTCCGGTCCTAAAATTCTGGGGAAAAAACAAACGTACGTAATGCTTTCATCAGGGTTGTATTACATCAGGTATGCTACGTATGGTGCAACATGACAGGTAGTGTGCTCTATGCGTGTATTTGTGTCATCCATTGACATTCTGTTCCTCACTCCACACAGCGAGTGCACTGACATTCGTGCCAGCCTGACAGTGCAACCCGACCCAGCTGGTCCTTGCCGCCTCTGAATTTCGTCCGAGTCGCGAAGCTGGCCCCTCGTAACTGACCAGTTGTGGCGTGCTGGCTGGCATGGTGCATTGAAGCAACGTCACCTATAAGGCCAACAGCAGTGCACCGCACAGGAAGTCGTAATATTTATGGACCAAATCAGTCATGTATGCGTGTAGCATTCTGACGATGCAGCGTTTTTGTACGTTATACTGGCATAACCTGTGGCGGTCGGTAAGCTGAAACACAGCTGTTACCGTGCTTGCAGGTCGAGGCTACTGCGCTGAGCTCGTCTCGAACCACATCAGTGCGGCCCTTGGTGTGACCTTCATACATCCTGTGAGTCTGTAACACAGCCCGCCCACAACTGACCACGAGCAGTGGCGTCGCCACAACATTTTGAGTGGGGGCCAGACAGGGGTTTGGGGGGCAGCTAGGGGGGGGGGGGGGGCAGCCCCATAGGGCTAATGTTAAAATCCTGAGTCGTGCTCCACCTCCGACCCCCCCCCCCCTTCCCGCTCCTCTGGCCGGCGGGTCGGTCATCGGAGCTGCAGCCCCGCGACCTGCCAGATCCAGTGGACGTCACCCGACTGCCTGCACCAAATCAAAGCTGGCCGCCGCCGTCTGAGAGACCGGACGCCGTCTGTCACCCGGAGCCACGGGATGGCGGAAGGCATCAACTGAAACGGCATCAACTGAAACGGCATCAACTGAAACGGCATCAACGGAAACGGCACCAACTGAAACGGCATCAACTGAAACGGCATCAACTGAAATGGCATCAACTGAAAAGGCATCAACTGAAACGGCATCAACTAAAACGGCATCAACGGAAACGGCATCAACTGAAATGGCATCAACTGAAAAGGCATCAACTGAAACGGCATCAACGGAAACGGCATCAACTGAAACGGCATCAACGGAAACGGCATCAACTGAAACGGCATCAACGGAAACGGCACCAACGGAAACGGCATCAACTGAAATGGCATCAACGGAAACGGCACCAACGGAAACGGCATCAACTGAAACGGCACCAACGGAAACGGCATCACTGAAATGGCATCAACTGAAACGGCACCAACTGAAACGGCATCAACTGAAACGGCACCAACGGAAACGGCATCAACTGCAATGGCATCAACTGAAAAGGCATCAACTGAAACGGCATCAACTGAAACGGCATCAACTGAAACGGCATGAACTGAAACATCAACTGAACGGCATCAACTGCAACGGCATCGGCTGAACCAGGGTCGGCTTACCGGCATCACCTGGCGACCAGATCGGGTCAGCTGACGACGAATTTAGTCAGCTGACGACGGATCGGGTCAGCTGACGACGAATTGAGTCAGCTGACGACGAATTGAGTCAGGTGACGACGAATTGAGTCAGCTGACGACGAATTGAGTCAGCTGACGACGAATCGAGTCAGCTGACAGATTGAGTCAGCCCGCAGCCGACCATATATTGGGTCAGCTGACTATGGATTGATCGAGTGATCGAGAGGTCTCGGAAGTGATCGAACGGGAGCGGCTGGCTCGTTCTCCACTTCATGTCATCGAGCGGAGTTGTTGCTATTTAACCCGCACACTGCAGGGGGCTTGCACCGAACACGAACTGCAGGGGGTTGATTTCCGCCCTCCCCCGTGAGATCTCGAAAACTACGCTACGTAGCGACAAGCAGGAAACGGAATTTGATAGCTTGATACAAGTTCTATCGAAAGTATTTCAGTATTTTTTTAGGTCAGGCCAAAATTGAGGTCACCAGAAGTCATCAAAGGTCAATTTTCCAGTTTTTTTCTTCTTGTTTTAGGACTTCGCTCCAGAAATTCCCATATATCTCGGAAACTATGCTAGTTAGAAACAAACAGAAAAAAAGGAAATGCCAGCCAGTGAAATTTTCAATCGAAAAATTGTCCTCAAATTTGATCTCAGGTCAATATTTGAGGCTCCAGAGGTCAAAAAGGAAAAAGTTCTGTTTTTTTGCTAAATCGTTTTTAGCTATTCACTTTTTACTTAATAAAGATAACGGCAAACTGTTTACGCCATTGTGTTTATCTCGTCAAGACGTGTTGCATGATATACATGGTGACCTTGTTTAAGTTAACATACAAATTTGACCTAAGGTCAAGGCCAAGTGGTGACCCAAGTAGGGGATGTTGCATATAGAAAGGCGTGTCTCGGCGAGACAAACACACTGCTCTCTGTTTTACTTCTCTATCTTCATTATGTCGGGAGTTATTGACACAAAAGTGATGGTGACCTCGGCTGACCTCAAATGACCCCATAGGCGTCACTGAACAAAACTTGCACTTGGATTATCGATAATATCCTATAATAACATGATCCAGAAGTAATTGGACTAATATCATGCATACCCTTGAAATAGGAAGCATTTGTATATTTCCCCATTTACTTATTATGGGGAGGTTACGAAATTGACCTGACCTTAGGTCACCGATATACAAATTCCGAAATCAACGAATTGTCAGTATTTATGCCCTCATGACATCCTATAAGTTTCAAACTGATCGGTGAGAAACTCTGGCTTTGGCACAACTGTAAACATTTTTGGAGGTTGGGTCACTTGACCTGGTCTGGTGAACCTGACCTGAGATGACCCGATATTTTTTCTTCTTCTTCAAAGTGTGCGCAATTGATGTCCTAACAGGTGTGCCAAAACTCGCCGTTTTTTCGCTATCTGCGAAAAACCTGAGGGGGCGGAAATCAACCCCCTGCAGTGCGCGGCTTAAGCCGGCATTGACTGGGGTCTCAGCCGAACACCGTTGACTGGGGGGGGGGGGGGGGGGGTGAATCCCTCCTGGGTATCTTCCCCTCCTGGGTAATCTTCCGATTTACGCCCCCTCCTGGGGTATCTTCCGAACCAATGATCTCAGCGAGACGCGCAAGGCGGCATTCGAAAGCTCTCAATGAAATGAATCTAGCACATATTCCAAAAATGTTTTTTTTCTCCATTTTTGGGGATTGTTTTTTTTTTTAATCTGAGATAGCCATGTTGTAGCCCTTGCCATTTTCTATCTTCGGACGTTTTTTGGATTGCATTTTGCTCAAAATATGGCATTTGTACGGTCTGTTAATTTTTTTCTGATTTTTGGTGTAAAACTCGTGTGTAGTGGCGTCACTTAATTTGATATAACTCGAAATTGTTTCGACGAAATTGTTTTGATTTTCACAAATGACGTAAAGGTGGTTTATAAGAAGTTACTGGAAGTTTCACGTTGATAGCGCTATTGGTTTTTGAGATATTACGCAAATTCATCGGGGGGGGGGGGCGTTACCCCCCCCCCCCTCAGTTAATGGCGGGCTAACCGTATCACCGTTTTGTGCATTGCAACAGGCACTGGAGCGGTTTACCTGTATACACAATTGCTGAATGGGTTCTATGCACCAGACTTGTCAATGATTCATATTTGTCATGAATCGATTCACAGTGATTCATGGACCATAATGATGGATTCAATCATGATTCAATCACACAACATTAACGCTGGTGAGTCGATTCACAGACTCACGGCTAATGTGAGTGACTCGTGAATGATTCATTCACAACGACTGATGAATGATTAATTCACAACGACTCGCAATGTATAGGCGCATCACTGATTCAATGCATATTTAATTCATATTAACTAAATAAAATATGCAATA